>PYAF01004387.1:1719632-1744065 GCA_007407185.1 Glycine tomentella | reverse complement strand
ATTGAAAATTAATTCTCAACATAATTAATACATATTTCACTGAAAATGAATATTTACTTTGTCTCAAAATAATTATAAGTTCTACGTTATTTTATAAACACAAAAAAATAGCAATTTTACAAATTTAATATGATATTATTATTAACTTTTTTATTGATTTTATTGTTTATCATTAATATTATAAAGAATATAAGTGAAAAAATAACAAATATTAGATTAAAAAATAAAATTTTGACATTTTTTTTTAAAAATAATTATAAAGAAACCGAGCGAGTAAGTTATATCATCGGAGAAAAACAAGTACTAAGTAATAATTAATATTCTTCTTTTCAACATATGTAAGTGATGAAGATTTTTCTATTAAAAAGTAACAAAAAAAAAAAGTGAGATAACCGGTCAGAGACGCAGACCATTTAATATCTTCTATACGGCAATTAATGGATAATTATGTCATCGTGACATCAGTTCGATTAATTATTAACTAATTCTCCAAGTTATTATCATTGAAATTAATGGCAGATTACTGATATGCTTTCTTTTAAATCTTTGCTTTTTCAAAAACAAAGATAAAGACATTTCAATTGTAGAAGCAAGAAAATATCCTTTCCAAATTAGCAATGGAAAAAATGTGACTGCAACCTGAAAGTGGACGATAGACATGAACCATTGTTATATAATAATTATAATAATAATAATAATAATAATAATAATATTATTATTATTATTATTATAACAGTGATAAATAAACTTATTCTTAATTTAAAAAGAATTAAATTAGTGAATTACTTTAATTTATACTAAATATAGGATAAAGATTAAAAACTATTTGTCAATTAAGATTTAAGAGTAGTAGAAACGAATTGAATTATATTAGATTTTATAAGATTTGAATTTTTGTGTGTATGTTTTTTATGCTGATAACTTGTGTGTGTGTAATGAATTTATATAGTTTTTGCTAATTTTTTTAAAATATTATAGTACATTATAATACGTAAAATAATATTTTTATCATTATATAATTTTTATTTATTTAAATATGTCAACCTATTAAATTTACAATTTTTTAATGATTTAAAATTTGTCTTTTTTAATTATTGGATTTATTTGGATAAATAGCTTAATTTGGGACAAATCCTTCACCTAATTTTTGTCTTTATGTTTTAATAAATAAGTTAATTAAGTTCTCATTTAATAAGGTTTTATCACATGAAAATTTATATTATACATTTGATAACAAAAATTATCAGAAAAATTTAAATTATTTTATTTTATTATGTTGTACTAATAAGCATATTGAAATAAGTTAAAAAATGATGAAAATCACAAAATTAATATTTTATAAACTCACATAAATTTTCCATAAATTCTTTTAAACTCTCCTTTGTATTCATACTTGTATGACAAACTTACCATAATAATTTTATCTAGGTTGAACATAATTACTCTATACTAATAATATTATGATAAAAAAATATTATAATTGTGTTTGATAAAGAAAATAAAAATATTATAAATACAAATAAAAATGAAAATAAAGTGAAAATTAAAAATGTTTGATTGAGAAAAAATGAAAAATGAAGAAAACAAGGCAAAAAAATAATAATTATGATTTATGAAAATAGACAAGGAATGATACAGTATCAAACCCTACCATTTTTCAAATTATTTCATTTTTCACTTCTTTCTACCAAATAATCCAAATTAATTCTATCTTCTCTTCCCGTTCATTCCTCCACCAAGGTTACCTTCATCTACTTCTATGCGTGCGCTGTCAACTTTACTCCACCAAGCTAGCTTCATCCTCTTATACCATCCTTCCTCCTTCATCTCCCAATTGAATGAGGAACCAAACCATTAATTAAGTAGAAACAAATATATAGAATTGGTCTTTCCATGATAAATTAGTGCTGTCAATCAAGGCAAATTAGGTTAAGATATTTTTTTTAACATGAGATATACGAGATTTTTTATTTGATAATTAATTAATTTTCGTCTTATCAGATGGATCTATTTTATAATTAAGTAATATCTCCAATTGTAACATTATGTCCAAGTTAGGAATCAAACTCCAAACCTTAATTAAAAAATCTAAATGTTGAACCACTTGCATTTATAACTTTTGATTTAATTAAGTATAATTTGTATTAACAAATCTTTAGCCCAACTCAATCTTACACAAATTATGTTTTTCTCTCTCTTTGATAAGCCAAAGAAATTTATTATAGAATAGCACAACATATACAATACATGATGTTAATCAAGAAGAACTATACATTAACAGGCCTACAGTCCAAAAACAGATTCAGATTGCACCCATGAAACATAAAATAGAAAACCACAAGGTATACCACCCAGCAAAACTGAATCAACCAATCCACTAATGATCTGACGAACAGCCACATATATACTTGACCAGAGACTATATATGGATCGCTCATACCTGCAAATTATATTCTCTTTAATTAGACCAACTTGTTACACCCGTATTTTCTTGAGTTATTCCTTTAATTATAGAGTTTAAAAATATTAATTAAAAAATTAAGTTAATACAAAAAAATTGTTACAATGTCCTCAATTTTGAATTAAAAGATAAAATAAAATCAAATTTGATTTGTTGATGTGACTATATAATTCACATGACACTATATGGTTGAACAATACATAAATCATACTAATATAATTTATTTATTATATTTTTATAAATAAAGTACTAATAAAATGAAGTTATAATTTTATATATTATTGTATATTATTTTATTTAATATTTTTTAATATATTATATATATTTTTATATTATTTTATTTAATATATTTTTATAAATGAAGCACTAATAGAATGAAGTTATAATTTTATATATAACTTTAAAATTGAATTCGTTAAAATGTACTACAATTAAAAATAAAATCCTTAATATTAAAAAAATACAGAAAAATATTAAATAAAATGATATAAAAATATAGAAAATATTAAATAAAACTAAAAAATATTAATTTAAATAAATTATTCATGACTTTAAAGTCATAAATAATTTACTGATATATTTCTTTATGACTTTAATAAAAAATAAATAAATAAACTCATAAAATAATTTAGGAATTTAAATTAAAAAATCTTAAGATATTATACTAGTTACACACCATGTCCGTGAAGGCAAAAGAAACAGTCTTGTCATTAAATTGTTTGGTCCATATATCCACTAGCTCTTGCTTCGCAAATGCATGGCTAATATAATATGAAGCATTTACGTCTACTTGTGTTAATATTGCTTGTTTTATTCTTTTTCTTTCTTTCGGAGTGCGTACGTTCTTATCGTCATGGGAACTCGACATACACATATATCCTTTCCACAAAACTACAAAATATATCAAATATGAAATCTTCTAACCCAATCCTTTTCTCTAAACCCCACTTTTTGATTGCAACTTAGCTAGCTCAATTTAAATTTGTTTTAAGTTTTTTAATTATTTAATACATGAGATATATAATTGTTTTATTGTTTGGTCGCGTACACGTATATATGGACAAAATTAATTGGTAGAAAGTTATGTTGTACCTGCTTGCTACATTTCAAGTTTCAATCTGGGGGTTTGTGGTTACTCACACTTTCATCGCAAATTCTAAAACATAATCCTTAATGGCTACTCTTATATAGGGTTATATAGGGTAATGCCACGCCACTGCTATGTAGCATACAGTTTCTCAACTCCTGACAAAATAAATTGATTACATCTTGCAACACTATCTTATCCATTTTAAATTATTTTATTTAAAGTAACCATGCTAATGCACGACCACTTTAACGGTCGTTATGTAATAATAATAAACAAATTATTAAATCAAAAAGTTTTTTGCTTGAAGGTAATTGCATGACTAATTTATCGTAATCCTGAGGATCGGATGACGTGCGCGCCATACAAGTGCATGTTTTTATTGTCCCACGACCAAGATCGATTCTAAAATTATTATGTTTTATTTATTGTTTATGACATATATAATTTCTAATAACATAATTCAGGGTTCAAAATTCATTAAATAAATATAATTATAATAAAGTATATTTACACTAAACTAAATTACCATTTATGTAAACATTCAAAAGGTTATCTTAATGCTCTTTAACTTTCTCATTCCAACCATTCATTAATCATACATGAGAAATAATACAAATACAACCATAAATGAAATATTTTTTGCAGAAAAAAAGTACAAACATAATTAATTTTCTAAAATAGTTAGTATTTTTTTAAAGGAAAAATGTAATCTAAAATAATTGGTATTATAAAAAATTTTCTTTTTCATTCTCTAAAATAATAAATATTTTAAAGTAAAAGTAGTGCGTTTTTCTTTGCCATAAAACCAACCCCTTTCATAAAAGGATATGGTAATAATCTTTTAAGTTTAATAAAAATTTATACCCACAACTTTTCCTACAATTATTTTTATGACTATGAATGACATGAGAGAGAGAAATGTGAGATATAAAGTTTATAATGTAATGAGACTAAAAACATTTATAAGAAAGTGTGTGTAAATATAATAGGTTTAAATATATATTTTAATTCATATATATATATATTTGTAATTTTTTTTGAGTTATTGCAAATTATGTTGTTTTGTCCATAAAACATTTCAGATAAAATTTTAAACATTGAAAAAAGTATTATCTAAAACGTCATAAAGTTGAAAATAAAATAAATATAATTTTTAAAGACTAAAAGACTAAAATTTTACAAAAAAAAAAAACAAAAAACAAAAAAGCGCCAAATCACAATGACTAAAATGCATTTAACCCAATATAATATAACTCTTTTTTATGAGAATAATATAACTTTTATTATTAAACCTTCCAATTATAATATTTTCGGGATGATGAGATCAAATTTGGACTATTGTCAATCATTGTTACCTTTGAAATTGTACAACTCATGTGCCATTCAAACCCAAGACCTAGACTTTTTAGTCATTTGTTATCATAATATAGGTATCAATTTTGAAGAAGAAAAAATGCGAACGAATATATTTTTCAACTAACACACATTTTTTTTAATTGATACACTTTTTAATTTTTGTTATGGGGCATAATTTTTTTACATAGTTAACTAATCATAAATTGTCATATAATTAAAAATGGATAATTCTTGTAATAATTACTTTGAGAGTTAATTAATAGTTGAAATATTTTTTATTAATTACTTTGACAATATAGTTAAATATATTTAAACTAACATTTATCTTAATTAAACTGTTTTATTATATATTTATATTTATTAATATTTAATACTCATGAAATATAGTGGGATCCATGACTCTTCATTTGATGAATTTCTTTTATAACTTTATAACTCTTTGATGAGGCAGTAAAAAAAACTCTTTGATGAAATTTAACCAAAAATTCTTACAGCATTTTCTACAACGTTCCTTTTTTTTTAACTAATTAATCTTTTTTTATTTTATTTTATTTTTTTTATCTCCCTCGTTGTATTTTTTTTGTGATTAAATTTGTTTTATTAAAAAAATTTCATTGAGTAACTAATGGTTTAGAACGAAATTGCTGCCATTTATTAACAACTTGGACGGAGACACAATGGCCCAGAAGTGTGAGGTCGATATTGATTTTGTGCACAATGGCAATCAATGTTCAAAGTAAACGGGTCGCTCTTCTTTGCTATCTCTCTTATTGAAAACTTTGTCGAGGGAATCCTCCATGATCATTGAAAAGAGGAAAGAAGGAAAAAGATGGTGTACTCAGAAAGAGAGGGTAAAAAAGGATACGGCACTGATGGGTGCTGATAAAAATATAAAATTAAATAAAATCTGATGGATCTACCTTTTTCATGTTACAAAACTTTTTAAGGCTATGCATAAGTGACAACAATGTCTAATCAGCAACCTCAAATTAATGATTGTGGAAGCCAAAGGAATCACTTGAAAATTTCTGATGATAATTAATATGAACGCATATATAAAACCTAGAATAAAAAAGAAAAAAGAATCTAGCTAATTGGTGCCCCGGTTAGTTAGTACTAATCAGAATGGTAAAAATTGAAACAAAGGAATCTCCAGCAAATCACATGGAGGATTAAAGCAGGGGAGAGAGTTGTCTCCTTCTTTGATCAGGTACCCATGTTCTCTTATTACCTGGAAGTTAGTGAAAAGAGAATAAATGTCTCAATATCAGTGTTATATGTTAACCAGCGTTTTTGGACTGAAAAAAGATTTGACAAAAAAATAAAAATCAAGGAAAGGCATTAGCCTTTTCCCTTCTTTTAATCTCATCAGTATCACTTTGGGATTTGATTCTTTTGGCCTTGCATGTTTTTCAAAAAAGAAAGATGAGGGGGGCTTCTAAAGCTAAACCCCTTTCAACTCATCTAAATCAGAATTATTGAAATGTGTTTTTCGTTTTGATTTAGATGTTACACCTTGCCTGTACATTACCCCGTGACCCTACTTGCACCTACCGTGATTAACTCTCTTAATTTCATCCCTGGTGCCCTAATAAGTCACTTTAGCTTTTTAATTATGTTCATCTTTTGCCAATAGAACTATCTATTTGCTTGACAGCGAAACGCACTGTAATGTACAGTTTCTATTGAGAGAAACACTTGAAAGCAATAAAGGTTATAGCCAACAACCATTTTGTGCCTGGAGAGCATGATGGCCTCGCAAGGACTGTGACACTTAGGGGAGACCTATGGCCTAACCAAGCCAGAGCCAGTTGTTAATTCCAAAGTTTTTTGGCCAATCCTTCAACTTAGTTTTTGGCTTCACCGTCGTTAATGTAGGTCATGGTTGTAATTGTAATGGGACATGGGTTTCTCTACGATGATAAACAGATGAAATGATGATTTAGACGACCCCCCCCCCCCCCCCCCCCCCCAAAAAAAAAAAAAGAGATGGACCTGAGGGGAGGAGGGTGTATTTAATAGAATTTTATGTTATAAGGAGGGTCTTCTTGGACTTCAATCTAGTTCCTGTCGATGGAGATATGTTTCACGTGTTGGAGGAGGGTATATTTTTATTGAGATTTTGTTGTTTAAGTTAGACAATTAGTGTTTGGCAGAATAACAGTATATTATATGTAGAAATTGTACCGAAATCTGGAAACAAATATATTATATGTAGAAATTGTACCTAAACCTGGTAAATACGAGGGGAATATTTAAAATAAAAGAATTCGTTCAAATAAGTGTGTAGATGAGTTGAGAATGAGATATAACCTAATATTTATAGCATAAGAGTCTCATATCCATGATTATCGAGATTGTTACATTAGTGTAACAATCTTATAGATAATTCATTGATGCTAGATAAGTGGATATATGTAATTTGATACGGAGATATATATAATAATATTATTATTAAAATTCAAATATATTATTAGCTTATCGGCCTAATAACCCGATTACTAAGAGGACTGCTTATGTACTCTATTAAGACTAACGAAAAGAAGTGACGGGTATATTTCATTGACGTCTTACAATAATTATTGAGGATTACTATGAGATATTTATAGAGAAAAATGTATTTAACATATTAGACGATCTTTTTCTCACTTTTTCATGTCTATCTTTAGAAATTAATTGCACATCACAATGAGTATCTTTCATGTGTATTGCCTAAACTTGTTGTACGTGATTGACAATGCTGGTTGCGTGATTTTAGGAATTGATTGTAACGGTTATTTTGAGGATCAAGATCTATGAAGGTGAATCCGGTACATGATCAAAATGAGAGTTGAATTGATCAATTGGATGCTTACCAAAGAGAATTAATTATCAGTCTTATTATGATTTCTGAACAAATTATATATACTATTTTTTTCTTATTTATAAGAGTCAATTACTTAATTTATTAAAATAAAAACATAATTAATTTAGTTGATAACAATAAATTTATCCTAAGTTTATATATTATTTCAAAAATATGATTGTCATTAATACTTTTTTCTCTTTTAATTAAATGTATATTAGTATAACCTTTCTTTTGTTTAATTAGAGATATTTTTAGTAAAAAAAATTAATGCATGAAATTATATAGATTGAGTCTTATATAAAGATTTTTTTTTTCAAAAGTTAAATCTTATAAATAAAAAAAAAATAGTATTTTGAATGTCATCTAGAACACTCAAACTCACACATATAAATGAAGCCTATATACAAGTGTCCAACACCACTAAGCCCAATGTAGGTCTATAGGACCTAATATATTGTAAGGATTGAAAATGTTTTGACCCTACATGAACTTTTATGCAATTATAAAGTATAAGATCTGAGTAGTATAAGCTCATTAGTAACGTATAACACAATCACGAGATTCACCTTTGAGATATCTTCCACATCTTATCACATAAGAAAAGTAGCATTATAATTAATGGGTGATAAAGGTTTTAACTAAACTCTCTAAGTTTATACTCAACCTCTGTCTACAAACATTCAATATAGTATCAGTGTGTATATATTATTTTAGTTTAGATTGCATGTAATTGATTCAATTATGAAATCATGAATAGTCATTAATTCAATGGATATATAATAATCTATCCTTTTTAAGTCACAATTTTTTTTTTCTATATAACGATTTTTTTAAGTAAAGATGTAAATCAAAATTAACTTAATATTTTATCAATATATTTTTTATTCTCATTTTAAAAATTTTAAAGTAGAAAATGGAAATTTCAAAATATTAGAAAAAAAGGAAAAGAAAAATGAAAACTATAGAATATTATATATATATATATATATATATATGAATTTGTAATGAAATCATTACATTAAAACAATAATTATAAAAAAAAGTATAAAAAAAAACTCGAGTTGATATATCATCTGAGTTTAGTTTGTGCCAACCATTAATTGGAGATTCTATTCAAATATTCCACCCTTAGATTATCTTGAACACAGGAAGTAATTTTCTTCATCTTCATTTTGTTTTCTCTGGACAAAATGTAATCCATGTAGCAAAGGCAAGAGTGAATTTTAATTCTTTGAGCCAAAGGCCAAAAAACATAACTAAACCAACTTTTGTTTTGTAATTTAGTTCAAGTAAAGTCTCTTTCTCTTCTGATTGATTGTAAGAAAATTCATTCATTTTAATTTCTATCATGATAATTTATTGGTTAATTAAGTTTTTAGTTCCTATTTTTTTTTTTAAATTCGATTTTTAGTTCTTAAACTTGTGTTTGAATGGTCAAGGTCCCTCAATTTTTTCATTAAGATTTTTAATTCTTAAACTATTGTTTAATTGGTTAAGGTTTCTCAACTTTTTCTATTAAGATTTTTAGTCTTTAAATTTTTGTTTAATTGGTTAAGGTCTCTCAATTTTTTATTAAGGTTTTTAGTCTCTAAATATTTGAAAAACTCTATTTTTAGTCCTTAAAATCTCATCAAATAAATAAAAATAATGGACTCAAACTTTTATTTATGGACTAAAAACTGAAATTTCTAAAAATTTAAGAATATTGATCAGTCAAACAAAAATTTAGAACTAAAATCAAATCTTGAAAAAATTTAGAGACTAAAAACTTAGTTAATCCCTAATTTATGAGATATGTTACATTTTCTTTCTTTTATTTTTATTTATTCTTTTGTAGTTGGTCATTATTGTAAAATTCACTTGCCACTCTCTCCGTCATCCTTTTTCACTGAAAAGGGGAAACTTTTTTTACGTCATGATGGTACTGGAACAAGTTGCATAGATTCTTCTTTCTTCATGGTAAGCGTCTGATTAATTGAAAAAGCTTGAATAATTGGCTGTGGACGCAATTTTCTTAACAAAGCCTATCGGATAATCAATGGAATGCATTGAGTGACCATGTCCTATTATATATAGATAAGTAGGTTTTATAGACCTTCTGGTGGTACTTTGTCGAGTAAAAGTTGATGGCAAAATACCAACCATCAATCCTAGCTAGCATCAAGAGAGAGATTAATATGAGAAAAGCTAAATATAAAAGAAAGCTAAAAAAACTTCCAGTTTTAGTGTCTAGATTTATGATGAAATCTTGGTGGAAGCATTGTTGAAAAATGGAAACATTGTTATTCAATATGCTTCGAGAATCTAATAAAGGGTTACGTAAGGAATCTAGCTTTGAAATATTGTATTTCATTTCATGAACACAATCGCTAATACACAGAAACAAAGCATGATTCATATTATTCTTTACAATAAAAAACTGCTTTAATTTGATTTGAAAGGAGTGCGGTTCGATTTAACACGCGAATCAGCCTAAGAAGCTTCGTCCTTTAGTTGATAGCTATGGATCTATCTTTCTTGTAACCGCGTAAATGTACATATTATATGAAGAAGCGACATGCAATAGGTATGAAAATACTGTCCAGAGAATAGACAATATATAATAAAGGTCCCCTTAATTCAACTAAATATATTTTATTTCATAATAAGTATAAATTGTATTTTTTAATTCAAGCGTTTTCCCTCACTTTTACCCTGAAAATGACTCTTTAAACGAGAATTTGTATCTCCCTATTCATGTGAGATATGAATGTCCAACCTGGAAAAAGAAAGTGGGAGGTTGGATGGAGTCCATATCTTTAACCGGTACGATTTTTGCCTTTCTGATTTGTTTATTATTTATATTAATTGCTATTATACTTGCATGCATGTTGATTATGAAGAGACAGATTATTCGAGTTTTTTTCGGGAAAAAAAAACTTCTTGATCATACTGCATGGATATATATCATAAGGCCGAAAAACTTGTATTTTATATAAAATTGATATATGGCTGTATCGATAAAGTAGACTGATGAATAGTCCAGTGCGATAAAGGTGATCAATTGTATTATAAACTTAAGGAAGGAGACAAAAAAAACGAATTATTGCATCACAAATTGACAATAATTCAAAAAAAGGATTGGTTGTTTGGTACACATCTATCCATAAAATCCCACACGCTTCTAGTAAGAGAATGCTAGTGTTAACAATAAACCCATACAAATATTAATCATCACTCTGTTCCTAGTTTAGTTATTGCTTTTTTTTCTTTTTAAAATATACAAATGGTTTCTTGATTTATTTTTGGTTATTGTATCCCTTTGATCTCATCGATTTACTTCAAGATGATCAATCTTTCTACTTAACCTCTTCGTACTTATGCACTCGAGATTGTAGGACTATGTATTCCTTCACTCCCATCGATTGACTTCACGACAATTGATCTTTTTACTTAGTCTTTTCATGCTTACGCACTTGAGATTGCAGAACTGTGTACTTCTTCGACCTCATTTGTTGACTCTATGACGAATGGTCTTTTTACTTAGTCTTTTCGTGCTTACGCACTCAAGACTACAGGATTGTGTACCCCTTCGACTCCATGATGACCGATCTTCCTACGTAGTATGTTTGTGCTTACACACTTGAGACTACATGGTTTTGTATCCCTTCGAACCTATCGGTCGACTCCTTGACGATCAATCTTTCTACTTAGTCTCTTCATTCTTATGCACTCAAGACTATGAGAATGTGTACCCCTTTGACCCTATCGATTGATTGGAACCCTTTTCCACAACACCTTCAGTCCCCTAACTTGGTCTCTTAACTCTTAAAAGTTCTAAAATGGTCCCCGTATTTAATTCATGACAAGTTAATCTTTCAAAAAAGCTGTTAATTTTTAATTTTTGGGCATAATTTTGATTTTTTTAATTGATACGATACATTATGTAAAATTTGTTTTATTAGATTCATCTACATGAAAACTATGAAAATCAACTAATGTTTGGACCAAAAAGACACATTTATAAGATAAAAAATGTATGAAAAGTGAATCTCATAAACAACTGAAAACCTAAAAATTTAATGTCACGTTCTTTTCTTATTATTTTTTAGACTCATTTTTCATACAATTTTGAGTACTTTTATGACCTTTTCTATTTACTTCACACATTAGTTGATTCTTATGACTTTCACGTTCGTGAATCTAATATGACAAGTTTAATGTATTGAATAAATTAAAAAGATTCAAAATTATGTTCAAAAATAAAAAAAATGATTAATATTTTGAAACACTAATTTGTCATGAATTAATTAAGGAGACCATTTTAGAATTTACAAAAATTAGAGGACCAATTTAGAAAAAAAAAGGTAAGGGACTATATTTTAGCTTATTTTTTTAACAAAAGTTATTGATTTTTTTTTTTTGTATTCATTGAAATTAACGGTATATAATAATTATCTTGTATATTTGACTAAATTAGAGCAAGAAATTTACTTTACAAAATTAACAATTAAGAGAAGATTAATTTAATTGATATAAAAATATTATACTAATTATATATACAAGCTCAGATTTAGAGTCATTACAGAGAGAGAGATAGAGAGTTAGATGAATCTCCTCTCATGTGTTGTTGCTTTGTAGTGTCACTAGCGGTAGAAATGCATAAATGTGTATTGGTAAAGGTATTTTGATGTTCAAGTGAAAAATATTTTAAATAAACACTCTAGGTAAGATATAATTAACAAACCTAATTTTGGAATTGGGAAAATCTTTTATACGTAGAGTTTTTGGATGTGTGTTAATCACCACTATATGACATGCGTTAACTTTCGACTCCGATCCAATTGCTCTTAAAAAATTAGAAAAAAGTTGGAATATTCTAAAACTTCCATGTTGGTAGCATGATATATAATGGATGCTTTCAACTTTCTATTGCGATCTATAAGAGTCTGAATATATATTTAGTGGATTTGACTCCTCTGAAATGAGGAGTTGTAGTTTAGAGGATAAAGGATGCACTTACAACAGTTGATTAAGAAATTCATGACTGAAAATTAATTGAGATAAAATTAAATACATTTAAAAAGTCTAAAATAATTATAATTTCAATCGCTGATTTAATAATAAATGATTATTATTGCTGTTTTTAAAGTGCATTTTTCTCACTTTAAAAGAATCAAATGTGTATTCAATAGGTTAACATGTGTCTTGGACTTCAACCTTTAGGTCTCTTTGATACATACCGAGTTACAATATAACAAAAATAACACAAGATAAAACACTTATAAGTTATAAGATAACTTTTTATCGGTACGTTATATGTAATATTTGGTACATAATAAATCACACAAGCAAAATGATCCAGAATTTATTGCAATACCTTTTTTTTTATAAAATATTAATTATCTTCATATAATTCACGTTAATTATTTTAATGTAACAATGATAATAGTAACGATGATGACAATGATGTAATATTGATAGCAACTACCGTGGTTACAATAAATGTAGAGGTGTTGATGACGACAATGAAATTTGGTGGAAGGAGAACAATAAAGAGAAAAATTAATAAGTAAATGAAAAATAAAAAGGATATTTTATCTTTTTTTAAAACTTTTGTACTTGAAACAAAAAAAAATTGTCTATTAAAATATTAGTTTTTGTCTTATTTATCTTCACTTGATTTTTGTTGTTGCGTGATTTTTCCTTTAGGCTTTGTTTGGGAGTTAGGAGGGAAAGGAAAGGAAAGAGATTCAAGGGGAAGGGAGGGGAAGGAAAGGGAGGAAAATGAAGGAAGTTTCTTCCTCCTTTTTTGGAAGTTAAAAATATATTAAGAGAGGGAAATGTAGAGTTAATAAAATATTTTTACAATTTTGTCATTGAATTGTGATTCAGTGCTTTATATTTTGGTGTTTTATTAACAGTGGTTGGGATAAGATAGTAATTTTATTAACACTGGATAGGATAGTAATTTTATTACTTTTTCTTCTAAAAATCCCCCAAATAGGGGAACAACAGTTTTTAGGCTTTGGAGGATTTTAGAGGAGTTTTAAAATTCCTCAAATCCTTTCCCTCAAAAATTAAAACTCTCAAACAAGAAGATCTCTCTACCTAAACCTTTCCCTTCCTTCCCTTTCCCTCCAAAAGCTCTCTCCCAAACAAAACCTTAAGAAAACATGAATGATGGAACAACTATGATTGCACTGTCAAATACCACGCTTTTTTAGCAAATCAAGCTGAACTTAAGAATAGATTCAAAATAATTATGCATTGCAACAAAAACTTGGGAATTTTATATTTTGTTAAGAATGAAACTAAGACTAATTTTCATATTAAAAGTAACCGGACTATTTATCTTTTCATTCTTTTCCTAATTGTAGTAATAAAATAACATAATTATCTATATTTTATTTAATACACTAAAATAAATATGATAATAAAAATAATTATCATAAGATTGTCTTGAAAGTTACAACATAATGAATTAATTAGACTTCTGCAGCAGCCTTAGGAGTTCAAATCAATGAGTTAAGGTATTTTTTTTGGTAGTCGGAGAAAACAAAATAGCAAAACCCCGGCCCAAAAAAATGTTACATGTGCAGGATGAACAGAAATGATAAGTTACTAGGCTTTTGATAAGAGGATCCAGAATATCTTGAATTATCAAAGCATAACGATAAAGATGTAGCAAAAGTATAGTGATAACCTTTTGAGTTATATATAATCAATAAATTATAAGTTAGTTAAAATAATATTTGAGGCAAAACTTGAATTAGTGCAGAATATTAATAGAATTTATGTGAAAATAATAATCAATTAAGTATTAAGTTTAACTGATTAAGTTAGCCAAAGAGACCAAGAACACAAACATTTTTTTTTTGAGAGAATAAGATCATTATATTTTTTTAGGGACAAAAAACAGAAATCATGGTAAAATAAGAGACTAGTTTCGTAATTTACGTTTTCTAATGATTGTGGAACCGCCAGAATTTTAAAAATAAATAATATTTTGTCAAATGGCTGCCACATTGACCAATAATTCACATTGCTAGTCATTTGGATATGCTAATGTGAATGGCATGCCATAACTTAATGATCCAAGTTAATAGTTCAGGACTAAAAACAGAGACAATTTTTTTTTTTTTTTTATGAAGAACTAAAACTGGTCAAAGTTTTTAGAGGGACTAAAAGCATAAACTGACAAAAAATGAGAGATCAAAATTATAATTAGTATTGTGCAAAAATTAAAAAGGAATAGAGAAATACACTATAAAATTATAAAAAGTATATAAAATTTAAAACTTAATAGTCGTGCAAGTATAAGTTACTATACTAATAAATTATTAAAATCAAAACATGTTCTTATAGATATGATGTGTCAAAATTTTAAATTTAAATCAAAATTAAAATAAGGTTTAGTTTATTTAGAAAACGTTATCTTTAATTTAATAAAGTATATCAAGATTTAAATTTTGAATCAAATTAAAATTTAGAATAAAAAATTATATATATATATATATATGAAAAAAAATAAAATACTTTTTCTTACAAAATAAAATAAAATAAAATACTTAATACTTAAGGATACTTTGATATTTATACATGTACTCACTTTTACGGGAAAATAAATCATGACACACTAGGATTAGGATTTTAAATGGCACAATCCCCTCCGACATCTCGCACTATAGAAGAAATAATTATCCTTATCCTTAGTTTATACATTGCATACTCCTTCTTTGCCAAACCACATACCTCTAAAATTATTTATCATTTAGGTTATATATTTGCAAACTTTGAGCGTCGGATTATTATTAGCAAGCTTTCCATTCGGAGCGCAAGTAATTTTAAATTAAATAAAATCTATAAAAAAATTAAAATAGTAGATGTTTTTATTATTGATAATAAAACTTGTTCATTACATTAAATAAATTAAATAAATAATAATTTTTTTAAACCAAGGTATGTGAAACCTCCCGCCAATAACGCAAGTCATACCAAGATGTTGTACCACTTATGCTAAAGATTTTCAATCACATAATCCTTATTATATATATGACTTAAATCCAATTTTGAACTCTATACTTTTATGATTTTGTAAGTTTTGTCTTTCGAAAAAAAATCCACATTTAATTTTTGATATTTTTAAAATTTAACAATTTTGGTCCAATTTTAAAGAATAGAATAAACATTTTAAAAATATAACATTTAACTAGTTTCTATACATGTCAATCTATCATGTGATCATATAAATGTCATGATAATTATATATATATATATATATATATTCAATTCATAAAAATTAAGAATAATTTTTAAGAATAATTTTTTAATTTAATGATTAAAGAAAATGAAGGTGGGAAAAAATAATCTTCATCTCTCCTCTCTTATAAAATAATAATATTTTCAGTTCGATACGGTATATCAAGATTTAAAATATAAACCAAATTAATATCAAAATTAAAATTCAAAAAATATTTGAAAAGAATAAAAATTATAAATAAAATATAAAAATAAATGTTCAATTAATAAAATATATATTCTTTAATAAAAATTTAAAAAAACTCATTTTTTTACTGCAAAAAAAAAACTCATAAAAATTACTCTTAATTCAAATTTATAATATATGAATTGATACATGTAAAAACCTTGATTACAGTAAATTTTGTAATTTGCTGATGTTTAAGGGTAGATTATCAATTTTATCTTAGATTTTCAATTTTCCAATTAGAGTGCTAATTATTAATAGTTCGGAGCGGCGTATTAAGTAGAGACAAAACTAGTTGATGCCAATTCAATCATTTGACAACGAATTGGGATCATGAATTGATGCCAAATCTCACCCAAAAAATAATAACAATCGATGCCATTCGATTTTTACTTTTTATGGATGGGAAAAGATGCCACGTTTAAATGGCATTGGACTGTCATAATTATGGTAATGTTAATATTTATACATGTCGATGTATGAGTAGACGGGAAAAGAAAATCTTCTCTACGATCTCAAATATTGATACGTGTGTGATCTAATTTCGAATGGAATTCTTGTAAGTACCACACAAATTCAAGAGCATCATTAAATGTTGAGTCCAGATAACAATGATGCAAAATGAAAAGAAAAGTAACCTTATTTTCTTGCACAATGTGATTATCTCCTTTAGCTTGCACTTCGCACTAGCTAGCCATACTTATACCATGCCGTTAAGTTTTCCCTTTCATTCACTGTAGTGTTCCATTTTATAAGCACATTCTTGTATTTCTATTTGTTCTCCTCGTCCATTCTTTCTAACTAATCATATTATGTGTAAAACTTCTACTTTTTCTCTTACCGCACGACTTGTTTTCTGGTTCTCTATGTTACTTTCTTATCACATTTTAATTCATGACGTTTTCCAATCACTAAGACTTTGTGTTTGGTAGTTTATTTGGTGAGATAAAAGCTGAATAAGAAAAAGTTGAATATCTGTCTTGATATCTATGGTCTCAAAGCATAAAGTTCTATTTTTGTGCACTGATCAATTCCAATATTAAACGCGGATATTCAAGGTTACCCTAAGTCGGCATGTTTATCATGAACAAGTTTAAAAGTTGCTAAGATTATCATGATTACAAGACTACGATCTTTTGTGGCATCTTTCAATTATATTATTTACCAATACATTCTCCATCTAGCTATTCGTTTAAAATTGAGATTTTCTACTTGTGGAATTAATCTTTGACTGTTTAATTTGTTTTATATTAGTTACGTCTTACTTTTACTTTCATATCCTGGATGTAAAATTGGCTGATTAATTAGTTGTTGCGGAACCAGAAAAACCATGATTCTTTTACAGTAGACATTGGAAAATACTTAAGAAAATACTACTTCTAGCAACATATTTTCTTTGGAAAGCTGAACCTAAATAATTAGAATGGTATCAAAATCTTTGGTTGCCGATAACAGCTGCTTTTACGGGCAAGTTGGACTTTGAAAAACAAATTACGGATAAATTTTGTATCTATATACTTTTAGGATATACTACTCTCTCTATTTTGTAACAAAAAAAAGACTCTCTCTATTTATTTATTTGATTTATTACTTTTTATTTACTTAAATATCATATTTTATTAATAGAGCAGTATATTTTATTTTGACAGCAAGTTTCTTTTTTGTCATTTTTTACTCAAAACTGCACAGTTTTGATTTTAACTCACTTCAAAACTTCAAATCTTATGTCTTCGTTAATTTGATTGAAAATCCCAAATGTGGTCGAGTAATTATTTTTTTCTTTCAGAAAACAAATTGGGTGTTATTTTTAATTTATTAATTATGAAGAGAGTTGACTAAGTATATATGTTCAAAGAGGTTGATAAAAGAAGTGTTAAAGTTTCAATCAGCCCACCTGATTTGCAATAATGAGACACAGAATTTAGAATAGATAAAGGGGGAACCAGAAAACACGAAACAAGGGAAGCATGTTTTCTCTTTTTCTCCTTTAGCAGTTGGAGAGAAAATGAAGATCCAAAAGGGTTTCGATAGACTTATATAATAAGATCACAACGACACAATATGTACGTATACTGACATCGTATTTTTCCAAACTTATACATTCATGACTCTGTTTCATAAATATAAATCAATTTTGTGACATGTAAAACAATATTCAAATTCAAGACAGTCCTATTATATGTGTACCATGAGTAGGGTGAAAATAGATTATGTCACACCAAATTTTAATCGATTTGAGTTTTACTTTATTAAAAAGAAGTTTATGTCATTACTAATATTATTATCATTTATCAACGATATTATTATAATTGTTATTGTCATCATCTTTATTGTTATCACCATTACTACTATATGGAATATCCTTAAACTAATTTTAATGGGATAATTATTTTTTAAAATTAATTTATTTTGAAACTAAAAATGGAGAAAAAACTAAAATCAAACTTTAAAAACTAGAACTTGGTTGTTGTTTTAAATTTTTTGAAACTCACCAATAAAATCCATCCTAAATAGGACCTTAAGATTTTGGGTTGAATTTAATGTCAAGTTCATTTGTGTAACTGTGTCGTATTAGAAAAAAAAAAGAATTATTTAAAGAATTTTTATGTAAAATTCTCATTTTCTTTAAAAGTTACAATTTGAGGATCTTAAGATTTTGGGTTGAATTTGATGTTAAATTTACATATATAATTTATTTGTGCTGCATTAAAAAAAAGAAGAGAATTATTTAAAGAATTCTTTACGTAAAATTTTCACTTTTTTAAAAGTTACATTTTCAGGGACATTTGTACTAAGAGAGTTATATAAGAGAGAAAAAACTATGACTAAACGAAGATCTAATGTGTGCGTATTCTTTAAAATGAGATATTAAGAGAAAGTTGTCATATTGAAATGCTAAAGAGGGAATAATTTCATAAAGCTTTATGATAAGAGTGATAGTAATATATATTTTTTTTCTATTAATTGCAAGGAATATTTAAATTATGATTCTCATTTCAGTCCTTTATATAAAAAATAAATAATTAATTCATAAGATCAACAAAAATACTTAAGTTAATTAGCTTTAATTAATAATGTTAGAATTTGAATTTTTACTCCAAAATTATCATAGAGTTAAATGGTTTAAATAATAGTAATGTTTAATAATACACATAATAAAGGAATAATTTCTTTTTCACCAATTAATGCAACTTATATTGTTAATAGACGAACAGAAATATGAGTCTACATCATATTAATAAATTTTACAATAAATTAAGAGTATAAAAGTGAATTAACATTTTTTATTCAGAGAAATTATAATTAATAATCTAAAAGTGATTCTATGTTTTTATAATTAAGACAAATTATGTATTCATTTATTTCATATAAATTGACCGGATGAAGTATTTTAGAACTCTTGAACATTTTTCCCTAAAAATTGTAATATTTGTCGATGAATACTTAAAATTCATGATATCGTTTAAACTTATTCTCTCATTATATATTTTTAATAAGGTCAAATATATTTTTTAATCCTGTAAATAGGATAATATTTGTTTTTAATTCCTAAAAATTATGTCTTCTCATTTTAGTGGCTGATGTTGTATTTGTTTTTTTTAATAAATATAACTTTTAATCTCTCATTTATGAAAACAAGCTGGACCACACATGACACATTTTTATTATACATAAAAAGCCAAAATGAGATAATTCTCTTATAGATTTAAAGTAAACATTATCTTATTTAATGACATGAAAAAGTATATTATTATTTTTAATTTTATATCAAATGGAAAGAATAAAAAAAAGAAACTCTTGAAAACGGAGAGAAAGCAAAGCAATCATCAGAAGTTAGAGACTTGTATAGTATAGGGGGACAGAGATTAGGGTTAGCGGGGATGATGATTGGGTCGTTATCAAATAATTCTGCGAATAAACGAACGTAAAGCCCCTTGTAGTGTGGTTGGTGGCATGGCCTTCAATTCCGGAAATTAATTCAATTCTTAATTTATTCCTTATACCCTTCTCATTATGCTTCGGAAATTTTCAAGTTGAAACGACTTCGTCTTCGTCGTTAAGTGACTTCTCCAAATAAATCAATAAATATAACACGCATGCACCCTGTTGTTTTCGTCTTTGTTTACTCTGTTATAACGCGTACAGTAGTTATTATAAGCTTGAAGTTGATGAAAAATATTTGGGATAATATCATGGTGAGTCGTGTTTGCTGTTTATAAAAATAGACTTTAGATATGATTTTATTCTTAATAAATATTTTTATATTTACTTAATTTTTGTTTTCCACTGAATTTTAATAAAATAAAATTTCTATTTTTAATTCTTGATATTTTATTTTAATATCTAATAAATTAATAAATTTTATATTTATTTCCTAATAAATTAAAATTTTTATTTTAATCGCCACTTATAAAAAATGAAAAATAATAATGAAAGAACAAACAAAAAAATTTGTTAATTTATAAAAAATTTGAAATAAATTTTAAAGATAAAAAATAAAATTAATATTTTATTAGAAACTCAATATAAAACAAAAATTTATTAAAAAATAAATATTTATTAGAGATAAAAGATACGTAAACCACAAAAATATCATGAATTTCCACCTTGTTTGTCCGTTTTTTTAAAATCAGTGTAACACGTCCATTGAAGTGGTACTAGAGATACTTGAAAAAAAAACATTACAAGAGAACAGAGTGTCCATGTGAAAGCAAAAGGGTTAATAAGCATTAATACCAACAAACATATAAAGGCCTATAAACCTATGGAAGTTAACTATATCTAACAATTTGTACTATTTTAGTATGATAAAAAATATAAACATTATAGACTAAAAAAGTAATTTAAAATCATTTTTACATTTTATTAAGGAATTAATAAAGCATACGTGAATTGTAAATTATTTGAATCTGGATATTTAGGTAGTGTTAAGTCTGTTTCTTATAAAAAAAAAACTGGGCCAAACATATTTTTTGTCTAAAAGCTTTTGACAAAAATAAGTGACTAATTTTTAATGAAGAAATTATTAAAACAAGGAGCTTTTATTTAAATGGCCCAGGGAGGTTTTTAACTTATTCGGAGAGCTTCCTTATCTTTTAAAAAAAAAAACTTATTCAGAGCTTTTTAAAGGGCACTGTATTTGAATCCCAAAACACTTCAAATAATACATTTTTATGTTTTTTTTTTTTCCCGGTTCTACTGCACATATATACTTCTTCAAATCCTATATTATAGTCCTGTGTTCGGATTGTGTAAACTCTTGCTTTTACTTTTTTTTTTTTTTTTGTGATAAACTTGTCAATTTTGTAGACCCGATTTTGTGATACATACAATTTTTTTCTTTAACACGTAAAATTATCAAGAAATTGATTTGAACAAAGCAGAAAAAAAGGGTATATTTTATCCTATATACTAATAATTGATCTTTCTCGATCTCACATCCCAATATTATTTAATTAAAAACGATTTGTTAAAAGATTACTATATTAAAAAGACAAAATCAATTAAATAATTTTCTTAGCATCTTATGGAAATGATATTTTATTTTGGTTCTTGGTTTTTCTTAGCCTTGGATTAAGTGTTTTTTTTATTACGTGAAATACTAATTAATTTTTCATCATGGATTTTAAGTCTTATAACTTTGGGTGCATGAATGCAGTATTGAGTTGTCGAAGTATAAAATACCATGTATGGTAAAATCTTATCTTAAACATGTCATTTTCGTAAGTTTAATTCTAAAAATACATTGTTTTATCAAATATAAAACATGCCGCCAAGTCTTTGATAAATAATTAGAAAATGATATCCATTCCCGGGGGAGGGGGGGGTGGGGGGGTGGGCTGTTATAAGATGAGCTTTTGCATGTACCAAATGAACTTTCCAACCCACAATATTCCCCAGAGAAGACGAATAGAACTGATTAATTAAAGAAATAAGTTCGAGAAACAGATACTATGGTTGCTTGTTAATTTTAGTGTTTATTTATCATAATCCATCTAGAGGGATGTTCATGTGGCTCCGCTAGCCTATAAGCAAAGCAAGGAAAAGACAACTTTATACGTTAATTGAGAACGCAAAGATGAGCCGCAAAATAATGATCTTAGAAGTTAGAAATAATAGATTGGCCAATAAGATAAATAATTAAAATGTAAACTCTATTTTCCTTTTCCCTAATTAGTCTGGCACGATAATTTTAAGCAGAGCCGACAAGAATGTATAAGTGTGAAAGAGAGAAAGAGAAAAAGAAAGTGAGTGGACCAAAATCCAAACAGGCTCCTTACCTATACCTTACGTTTGATAATTTGAAATTTTAGCCCTCTCCCTAAGAAGGAAATTTAAAAGAGAAAAGGAAATTAAGATATGCTAGGTGCCGTAGTGTGCCATATAGTGGAAGACGAAGCATTTTGGTACAATTTTTGTTTCGGGGGCATTTTTCTGCATGGATCGGACTGAAGTACAATTTTTGAAAAGAATAATAAAAACAAAAGGCAACACAAGCTGGTGGACTAGCATGTGATAGTATTTCATTTCATACATTTGTGGTGGTTTTTTACCCTTTAACCCTAGCTAGGATTAGTGACGAAATCAATATGCAAAGCTTACGTAATTATGAGCCCTTTGAGATTCTCGTTTGACTTGCTTAAAGCTATGTGGAGGCTTTATTAGACGTCGCTCTCTCTTTCTCTCTCTCTCTCTCTCTCTTTCTAGCTCGTTGGGATGTGAAAGTATTGCGTTTGTTTGTACTCATGCATGTATATTTGAGAGGAGCCCATAATGTCCTGGGGCACAATTCCTTTTGGTAATTAGAGAGTGCGTGTTGGTGCAATAGGACAAGTCCAACCATGGCCTCTGCACCTTCCTCTAACAAACCGACAAACCACGTGACACAAAGACGAGAGGAGCAGATTATTATTATTTGAAACATGACCCTTACTAATCGATCATCATCATGATCTTACTGGATGATATAAAGTAAGGTCCTTATAATTGCAGTTAGAACAATGGGGGTAAAAATAATAATAATAATAATAATAAAAAAAAAAGACTAAAAATATCACATTCACACTTGAACATGAACATGAGTTTTCAAATTTCTATATCCCTCTAGACATGCACCACGAACCCCCCACGCTCCAAAAATTAAAAAAGAAAAGAAAAATAATGGTAGACATCGTGATTAAGCAAAGACCCATGGTTGACAATGCCATCCCATCTAATAACTTCATTTCTTTCCACCCTTTTCCTCTTTATATCCATCTAACATATATTCCAATTAATTATTCAATCATAACATATATTAATTAGGTTAATTAATTAATTCACAAATTTGAGCAAAAACTCGTGAACATATTTAAGAAAAGAAAGATTTACAAGAGGCAATTGTGAATGAAATATTGCCAACAAGAGTCGAATTAAGTAAAAATGTATGCTAGGAGAATTATCACATTTTAACAGTCTGTAATAATAATCCTCTGAGACTTGAGAGAAGAAGAACTAAAATTAAACATTGATATGTGATCAAGGGGCTAATTATTTCTATATTTAACAATCGAACATGGAGGAAAAGGAAGTAGGGAAGTTGAAGGAGAAGGTGGGGATATATTTTTTTTTTTTTTATATATATATATATATATTATTATTTTATTGATCTCGCTACACTGACGTGTTGGACACGTGGCACAGTGGTTCGGAGGATGCCAACAGTGAGGACGTGGATCGGGTGAAGTTCCAAAGGTCAATCTCGCTGGGGAAGTCCTGAGTGGTGGGGTTGATGAATGCGGGTGCAGGTGAAGGTCTAGCGTGCACCGCGGACGTTGATGAAGAAGGCGTAGATGAGGATCGGAGGGTGGGGATTTGATGAAGATCATGATGGTCGCTGGTGCAATACATGGTGGGGTCGTTGAATGCACATGCGAGTTGCCTAGAGGTATCGGTTTGGCCATTGAGTTGAGATGCAACTAGACGGTCCAGCGCAGCCCAGTTGGTGAGGCCACCACCACCTGATCCTACCTCCAATGGATGAACCATGTTGTTGTTGTTGTTGTTGTTGTTGTTGGGGTCACCACCACTCACCTGGTGCGTTGTGAATGACCCTTCGTTGTCCGTGCCCATCTCTATTGGAATCATGGGATGGTACCCATTATTATTGTTGTTCTCGTTGTTATCACCATTATTATTATTATTACTATTCATGTTATTGTTGTTGTTGCT
>PYAF01004387.1:1695917-1713417 GCA_007407185.1 Glycine tomentella | reverse complement strand
TGTCAAATAAATATGAAATTTAAATGGTGCTTTCGTTAATTTCGTTAATTACTAAAAAAATAATCTTACAATACTTTTGCCAAAACTATCACTACATTCGACTATATTTTAGTCAAAGTTACATTTAGCATCACTCATGTCAAGACTGACAGTACTACTTAGCGTTGGCTTGAGTTACTCTAACTTAACAATTATTAGATTGATCATAATTTAGCAACATGGAATTAGTGAAGGCTACCGTTCTTTAGTTTAACTTGTTTTTAAATACTGGTACTTGCATTGTATCGATCCTTTCGACGCACGAGAAGTAATATTGTAATCAATATTAATTTAATAATAATCAGTATAGAAATTTTGTTACTTGTTTGAAATTTGTAACACATAGGATAAAAACACACGATGTTCGTAAAAATCAATTAACTTTGTGACAAACAAAGTACTGAGACAAAATCCAGTATATATATTCATCACTTTTCCTTAAGGTCAAGCTCTATCTTATTAAAGATGGACTCTCGCTACGAACCTCTTTTTACAACTCTCATGTTAAGAGGAAGGTGAATACTATGGACATATTTCTCGTGTGTATGAGAAATTTAAGAATATGAAAGACAATTTGTTGAAGACAATTATTTAATGTAAATTGAGATGTGCTTTGACCATCTCTCACTAAATAAGCTGTTGAGACAAAATTCCTCTATAAACGGTTTTAATAATGACAAACATTCAAGAAGTAAATCATAAGTTATCTAAATTTAGCTACTAATGGTTGCCTTGAGATATGCTTTAAAATGCAAGAATTAATTCAAAAGGATGAAGAAATGTGTGAAGTGTCAACCTATGAGAAGTTTTCCCAACATAGATTTTGCATAATAAAAAGTAGAGGTACCGAATAAAGAGATATCAGAAGCTAGAAAGGCATCCCTGCTTTTTAAGTCAAAGTGCAAATATCATATATGACTAGAAGCATGTTTTTGGGGGTAGTTTTAGTCAAGGACTAAATGCCATAAGCTACATATGAATAGAGGGTCATCAAAAGATATGTTGTAGAGTAGTTGAATGAGACAAAAGAGTCTACACTATTCAAAAACACATACAAGAGGTCTCAAGTCAAAATTCATGCACCAATGGACTGAAACAATGGTTTTGAAGTAGGAATTTCTCCAAAAAACTTGATAATATTCACAATAAGGGAACTCGAAAACATCAACAAGTCCTTAATAGAACAAGCAACCAAAAGATTGAAGCACTACAATAATTAGAAACATCTTTAGAAGACATGTTGCGGAACGTACAATTTTTAGAAAAGTCCCATGACAAATCTCAAATCATGAGGAACCATTACGACCACATAACAAGCACCACCAACAGATACATTTAAATTTGAAATGCTCAAGTCAGTGGCGGACCCAAGAATTTATTTTTATGTTCGCACACTTAGCGAAAAAAATTTTTGTAAAGAAAATTTAAATCGACGCAAATAATAGTTTGACCAAACATTAAGTTTTCAAATTTTACCAATCCTCCAAAACAAATATGAGAATATACTCCAGTACATCCATACATCATCATTCTATTTATAATGGTGAATAAAAAAACTCAACATTACCTGTACAGAAGGCGAACAAAATCACATTAAAGGTCATCATCTTTAGAATATTAACTCGTTTGAGAATGTCAAACCTGACATCAATTGGAAGATATAAAAGTCATTCCCCAATTGAACCCGATTAGCGAGCAGAAGATAAGAAGCAAAAAATTAAAGCAACACAATAAAAATGACTAAATAACAGCAAAATAATAGAAGCTACAAAGTAAATACAGTGATTACAAAAACATTCTTCGATGTTTCATTCCTTGAAAATATTGCATTATATCTTCATCATCAATCTTATTAAATATATCACGTTCAACATAAGTTAGCATGCATGCATTAAACCAATCATCACTGATTCGATTGTGCAACTTATCCTTAACAAAAGTCATTGCAGAAAAAACTCGCTCAATACTAGCCGTTGCTACCAGTAGGACGAGTGCCAGCTTTATCAACAAATAAACAAATGGATAAACAATATCCTTTCTCTTCTCAACGATCTTCAAAGCAAGGTCAGAAATTCTTTTCAAATCGACAAAATTAGAATCAACTCTTACATCAATAATAAAATTACTGAGATTTGAAGAAAGAAAAGGAATATCTGCATGGTCATCAAACTCCAAAGGATACAATCTATCAAACTCAATCAACTTTTCTTTCTTAAAAGTAGCAAATGAGTCACGAGGAAACAGATTGGAGGCAGAGCGCTGGCTATAACGGCGGACATCAACACGTACGAGCACGAGTGAGTCGAACTCGCTCTTGGCAGACGAGTTACGGACCAACGACCACCACAGGCACATCCGACGCAGTGAGGAACATCAACACGCGAGAAGACTCCTCCGGAGACAACGACGAGTGGCAATCGGCAGAGGGAGGAGGTGAGGTCGAGAGCTTCAGCTTTAGTGTCGGCAGAGGAGGTGAGGCGCAGGCCGCAGAGGAAGAAAAGTTAGATTTTTATATTATTTAATTTCTTAACTCAAATATTATATAAAAAAATATCAAATGTTTGTGTCCGCACGTGCGGACAGGAAAACAAGTGTGCCTCTGCCACTGGTTCAAGTTGTCACTAATGGAAGAATAGAGTAGAGATGGCAATCAACTTTAGAAGACATTCAAGCTATATATAGAAGACTTGGAGGAGAAGACAAAAGCTAACTGCCAACTATCTCAACTTGGACAACACATACAACATTTGACTCCTACTTCCAACAACGATAAAGGGCAAGCTCCAACGCTTATATAAGGAAGCAAATTCAAATAAGCAAAGTGCAAGGAGTGCCAAATAGAGAGGATAAGATCAGAAAAATGTTAGCTCAAGAATACCCCTTTATCAAAAGATTCTTCTTTATCCAAAACACTCTAGGTTAGAGCCAAAAAATAATTCGAAAAAGTATGTGTATGCAAACACCTTCATCAGAGGAGACACAATAAAAGGTATCTTGAAATGTTTAGTTTGTCCATCCCCTTAGGATAGGGAAGAATTCAGAAGATTAATAAGGGGATTACTGCTTTTAAAGTTTGTGTAAACATAGCAAATGTTGTGTGAGTCAAGTAGCAGTGTTGCTAATCTAGGTGTGAAGTCTGGGGAAATTTTAGAAATAATACTTGGGAAGAGCCAATAAAGGTTTAGAGAATACTAGGTGAAGAGCTCGTAAACGAGTGAGGAATATTGAATGGAACATGTAGATGGTTTCAAATATTGGATTGTGGACTAGCCTAACAATGGATACAGAGTAGAACTTGCAGAAGTTTAGAATACTAAGTGTAAGAGCCTGGAGAGGCTTTAAAAGAAATAATACCACATGTGTGGTGAAAACCTACAGGTGTATGTACTAAAACATAACTCAAGTTGGAATGAACCAGTATAAATTTTGTGTTGTATCATTCTTTATTCGTTTACTTATATTTGTTGCATATTCATTTTAAGTTTTGAAAAACTTATTTTACAAAGTATAAATATTTTATTCAAAGGTTTTTACGAAATAGTTTTAAGGTTCAGAAGCAGCCACCTAGTTTGCATCAAACAAGTTACTAAAACAAAATTTATGAAGAACAAAAGCTTTGATTTTTAAACTACCTTATGAAGTATTTCATTTTTTAACTTGGAAGTTATATATTGGATTATCATTTTATCCAATCACATAAGAAGGAAAAGTCTTGTGTTTAACAAAACTTTTATTTCCAAACAAGAATTAGTCTGGCATGGGAAGGATAAATCAGAATCAAGTTTTATTTATGCAGAATAGGCCAAGTCGATCTATTCGAGAGTTATTCAATCATATTCTAGTGACTTACTGATCCACTACATAAGCATGTGATCATATCCTTCTTAGGTCTTGACAAATGTAATATAAATAGAAAAAACTTTTGATTTAATAAATAATATTTTTAGTTATATGATATTATATTTATAATTATATGTTTTGTTTTAATATATATATATATATATATATATATACAGATATAAATAAATTTAGTTTTATTCTTCTTTTATTTTGCAATGTAACTATACATAATGTTAAAATTGATATATTACATTAGAAAGCCAAATTGATTTAGTTTTATGCCGAATATATCATGTTTTGATCGGGAAGGATCCAAATTTAGATAAATGATATGCTCAAAATGACTTAATTTTTAATCTCTCATGTGTGAGTCATTTTTTTAGTCCTTTAATTTGAAGTTGCTTTTTTTAGTCCATGAACTTTATTCTTTTTTATCTTTCTGCAAAGTGTGAGCCAAACACGAAGTAAGAGATTTACAATTTTTTTTAAAATTTATCGTCATAATTTGATTATGACAACTTTTAACCACTACTTTAAAATGTAAAATAAAAAAAATCAAATTTTGGTAGTCAAAAGTTATCGCAAATTACTAGTTTCTTATTTCATGTTTGACTCAAGTTGTGCAGAAGAACTAAAAATAGTATTTTGTGAATTTCAATAATAAAAAGAAAATTTGGAAGACTAAAAACAAAATAATTCAACTTAAAATGACTAAAAATATATTTAAACCCTCAAAATTTTGGATTAGATTCTAATTGCACACACACTAATACTAATTGCACCAATCACTGCAGCCAAATTAACTCTAGAATCGATCTCTGAATTTTGCTGTGGTCAAAACAATTTGAAAGCTATGGGAATGATGTTTACATTTGGTTTATATATCAACAGAGAATAGGGTTACACTTATTGATATATACCACTGTCATTCGATCTGTACAGTGACTTTCTACTTTTGTATTTTTTTTAAGGCTTATGTAATCATATTTACAATTTTAGACATACTTAAGAGACAATTATATAAATACCCTTTATTTGGTGGGACAAACGTTTTGTTTGAATTGAGGAATATCACCTTGTACGTAAACCTATTTAACCATTTTCTCCTTGTAAACGCATACTTCATGTGCCCAATAACAAGAAAGCTTACAAAGAAAGAGACACTATTCGACTTTATTGCAAATTAAATTTTTATAGCATAAAACAATATCTTATTTTCGTAAACATTTAAGACTGATTATTGCGATAAATTAAAATACAATGGCGTGATAGCAGAGTGCCTTGACGTAGTGACATAAAAACAAGAATTATAAAGCACGATGTTTATTACCCAAGTAATTGCGTATCTTGAACTTTAAATGGTTTTGTTATGCCTGTATACGGTCATACAAAGACACATTATATGCATTAGTTGTAGTTCAGTTTCTTCGTAACGTCATCAATTGTGAAAGAAATGTATTTAGTTAGGAAAAGTCCACAGGTCACAGCACTAATCATTTTCATACTGCTCTAAATTCTCTGACACTAATCATTATTTTTTTCTGATAGACGATGGAGCAACCACTTTTAGTTACTAACCGGCACTTATATTGGTCATGATATTTGATGTCCATATCTTTTTAAATTTTCTTATATATATATATATATATATATATATATTGCTTTCCTTTATGGCATCAATTAATTTTTATATATGGCCTAATGCCAGTTATTTTATTTGTTAGTTGTTACATAGGAGGTCAGGCAAACAACATAAAGATCGACACTTAGTACGTTTAAATGATCAATAGTGCATTTTATTAGAGGATAAAATGAAGAGTCTGGTCTTATAAAAAAAATTCAAAGTTATATAACTGCTGATTAAAAAAATAATTGAATAACTTTTAACAACTTTATAGATTTATTATATAGATATTTATATTTGATCACAATCACAATCATTAATTTTTTAATTAATATAGTTTTGCAATTCACTTTTTAAAATGCATTCATCACTTTAAATGATACAGTTTTTAAAGAATGCACAATAATAAATACAAGAAGTTACGAGATACTATCATTATTGAAAAAAATTATGTATCCTTATCTTTTTTTTTCATCCCTCCAATATGTTTCCTAACCGCGTAATTAGTTTGTCAAATTACATTAGAGATACATGATTCCAACTAGTATTTGGGTTGAACTTGTGTAATCATTAATCATTGAACATGATTACACTAAAAAGAAAATATTAATTTCAACCACTATAACCAGCGGCATAAAAACAATATGACATATCACCAATATTCACAGAACCTAGAATATACTATTTCTCTGCATTGGCTGGTAATATAAACAATGATTTTAAGAGGTAGCTACTAGCTAATCCTTCCGTGCAAAAATACTAACATTTTTGTATAAAAAATAAAAAAAATACGTAATATATGTTTTCTCATCTTTTCATTTTGACATATAAATTAAGTTTTTCATAATTTAAAGCAGTTTTTTTTTTTTTTTCATTTTCTTTTCTACAATTAATAGGTGCAAGAAACAAAATAAGAATATGGTGCACCATTTTATTAGGTAGTGTGGAAATGAAACGAACAAGTCCTTGAATTTTACAAAGATTGAAATCAATTTATGGGAAAGTTGTCAAACTATAATTTAACCTTTCCTCGTTAATTAGAAAAGGGGACATCATTGATCTCCGACAACCTAGAAGTCCAAACTAGACGACAAAAACAGCAACCGCAAGTTGTTACAGTGCTGATATGTGTGATCCTAAGTGGCTAGCTATTTCTAATATCATTTGATAGAAGAATAATATACAACTCTGCCGCCAGCACTAATTGCACTTTCGACTCAGAAAAAAAATTATTTCTCCAATTGACAAATTGAAACCTTTGCTGTTAGGGTAGTTAGTAATGTGACACAGTGCCCAAATGACAGGGAAAGAATGAGAGAGAGTGAACGATAGTGAGTTTGTTAGAGTTTCTTCCACATATTTATCATATATCGCACCTATCTATCTATCTAGATTTGAATAATCTTCACTGAAACGAATTAAACGCTTACACACATAAAAAATATTACCAAAAGCTACCTTATTTACAATTCACTATAATTCCAGTTAATAACATGACATCTGTCTAAATTAATAACTATTTTCTGTTGCTTACTGTATGAAAAATGTTTTCCTTTGTGATAGTTATAATGATTTTAGACATTTTTCAAAAGAAAACAGTTTCCTTTATTTAGTGAAAAATATTCCTTCTAGAAATTAATATTATACTCACTGGTTAAAAGTAAGCAACATTTTCATTCAGTCTAACCAGGCGAAAATATCTTCCTTTTAAAAAAGAAAAGTCGTTTTCTTGAACAAAGTCAACAATAAAATAATCTTTAAAAGGCATATTAATTCTTGCTTTTATTAAACATTTCAAAAAATATGTATTTATCATTAAAAAGATTCCAAATCTCATGATTTTTCTGCAAAAACAAACGGACTTAATTCAAAACTCAGATATGGCGTTTATAGTGATTTCAGAAATCTAGTTGAAAAGTAGGGAAGGGGTGGTAGCTAGGTTACCTAGCTATTTTGCATGGGAAGCAACATTTCATATTGGTGCTTGTTTTATGGTTGGGAAGGTCGTACTCAAGGTGAGATGTCAATATAAAGTGTATTCGGTAATGTTAACTAAAAAGCTTATTAATTTCACTAATTAAAAATTGTTTAAGTAAAATAAAATGTTTAGTAAAAATGACTGTTCCAAACACAGGTTATTTTCAACGTTTTAAATTAATTTTAGTGGGATGTAAAATTAGTCAATATAAAAAAATATTTTTTTAGAACAATTATGAAACTGACTTAGAAATTTCTACATCAATTGTATTGAGAATTAATATGTAGAAAGTATTTACTTTCTATATCAATTGTGGTTAAAACTAATATAGAAAGTTCTCCTTACATAAGCTCTAATCACAACCAAAATAAAAAATAATTTTATGTTAGTTATGATAATAACTAATGTAGAAAGTCTTTTTTTTTAAAAAAAAAAACAATACAACTACATTCTATCCATTCAATGCACTTTATTTTCGGTAAAATATATTCATAAAATATACAATACACCGATTCAAAAACTAAAAATAAAGAAGTGGAAATATATATAGAAAAATGCAAAACAATTTTACCTCATCAAATGGTCCAAATATGAAAAATTTGACTGCTTCCTGTCTTTGCTTTCGTACGTTTTATATATACATAGCAATGTCAAGTCTTCCTCCAAGTTAGCTTGATTTTCATGTTCCACATTTTTGTTATTATAAACCTTTCTCTTGGAAAATATGTAGTAATCTCTGTTAAATCTTCAATCTATGCTTTGAAAGAAATTAAAGCTTTAACAAAGATGATAAAGTATAACCCAATTAGAAGGTTCGTGATGACAAAAAACGTGGAATAAAAAATAGAAAAGAAGATAAACTCACTTGTCGGAAGGAATTGATGTTTCTATTAAATCAAACAAAAATAAAGTGCAGGAGATAGGTTCCCCGCATGTAGCATGTTTATATAACCAGAAAATAGAAGGTTCATGTGCTCTTCAAACAATGTTATTGTTCTTAATTTCATGAGCCTTCAAACATTACTCCCACACACCTCCTACAAGCGACAAACAAGGTGGAGTTTGAAAATATGGCAAGATAGAAATAACGAGAGAGGGAGAGAGAGAACATTGCCTCATGAGACCAGGGTTTGAATAAAAGAAAAACACATTAATAAAGAATGACAACATTAAATGAAATAAAAATAAATGATAGAAGAAGATTTAGAAATATGAAAATCAAAGATAGATATAAAAAGAAAACATAGATTAAAGTCATATTTACATAAGAAGAAGATCGAGGGATAGGCATGACAATATGACAGAGTTAGCTCTTCATGTTCTCTAAATTCGTGTTACTTAAGAAATGTGATTGTGTTTTTAAATTTCATGAATGCATGTCAGATGCCAACTTAATGGAATTTGTGTTGGCATGAATTCAAAATCCTCTTTGAGGCTGCGATAATTCTGTTACAAGATTTTGATCATTGGATTGATGATTTTTTCCACTGAGTTCTATTTTTTGTTTACTGTTATTATTCAACAGTTTTGCAATTTAAAACAACCCCCTGTTATTGTTTGAATTAATTAAGATCAAAGCTCAGTTGAATTGTAACCTTGAGAGAGAAAGACTTATCTTGTCCCTATGTCGCAAATTATATATGGAATGTTTTTGGTAGTAACCCGACAGTGGTATGAGTTAGAACAAGTTGGTGAATTGAATTACTTAACTAACCTCACCATTTTCTACCGGTTAGGCAGATTAACAAGATGGATTTAACCCGTGTTGCCACTCTTAGTCCAAAACCACTAGATTACTAATCTGGTAAGAAGGATTGAACATAGTTATGAAAATTCATTTATATATATATATATATATATATTTTTTTTTCAAAAATAATATAAATTCATTTATATTTTGAATTTCAATTTTAAAAATTATAAATGAAAATAGAGCTAAAAAATTATTATCCTAAATGATAAATGATTTGAAATAAATTTAAATATGAAAATTTATAATTACTGTAAAATTAGTTATAAATTCTCAAATTTTAGTAAAATATATAATTATGTCTTTCTCTATTATTATGCATTTCTTAGGTAATTTAATAGTTGTTAGTTTTGTCAAATGCTTCTAGTTTTAGTTCACACTCACACAAAAATTATATTTTAATAAAATTTTGTAATAAACAAATTTTTTTCCATATAAATCATATTTTTTATTTTTGATAAATAATTTATATTGTGACACAAATTCTTTTTAAAGATAAAAAAGGATTCAATATTTGTAACAGTTGATAATTTTTATTAAAATTATTGAAATTTACTTTACAGATAAATATAAAAAATAAATTGAAAAATATAAGAGGTTAAGAAAAACTTTTAAATGTATTCTCATCGAAGTAAAACTTTTAAAAACACACTTCTTAAAACAAAATAACGTTAAGAAAATTTCATTAAAAAATTTAAAATAACTACTGTAATTTATATATCTATAGAAGATATGTTAAGCAAAACCAATACAGAATCTGCTATCAATGTACTTAATATAGTATATTTCATAAATAAATGTAAGTTGGTCAAAGTATGGGTCTATGGGATCGGAATTGGGAACATATGAAAGCCAATTAATAGTTAGATGCCTTCTCAATAATGCACTGCGACAGATCACATCTATATGATTAGTAACAATTTTCCTTTAATTTGGTTTTTGTCAATCTCACGTCTGTATGATTTAGCTTGTGATTCCATTCATAACAATTTGATTGTTAGAAGGGTGGGGGCAACCAAAATTATAAGCACAAATTACAAATATGTGTCTCAATTTTCAATCTGTCACGAGGATAATTACGATGTGTTATGTATTAAATAGTACTCTTTTCAGTAAAATATAATTTTCTCCCAAATGGCCGGCACCAGGCCTCAGTAATTGGGTGACACAGTTTAATAAATTTCGAGTATTTCCTTTGAGTATATGTTTTTTTTTACGAGGTGACTGGTGAGTATATGTTTGCTAGAAACTACTTCGTCTGATTTTAAATATAAGTAAAAATAATATGGATTGCTTCAAAATATAAGTAAATTTTAATTAATTTAAACTTAGTTAATGAAACCATTTCTTTAACACCCTCCATTTTAATTGGAAATCTGTTTTTAATAATGTTTTATATTCTTAATATCAAAGTTTAATGAAAAGATTTAAAAAAAAATATTTTAAACGATATTAATTTACTTTATTAATTAGTGTAATTATTTTTTATATTTGATATCAAAGAGATTAAAGACAACTAATCAAAATTTAAAATGACATTAAAATAGAACTTACTGTCCTTTTTTTTAATTATTTGTTAGTTGTGATTAAATTGTTTCTAAGTTCATATGTTAGAATTACTCATAAACTTGGAGAAGTTTTTCTTTAAAATTAACATAATATTTTGGGATTTAATTACATTTTTTGCAGGACGAAAATTACTTTAGATAAAAAAATGTAACAAGTTCTAACCTTATTTTTGACATGGTATACATATATAAAAAAATCAGTAATTTTTTTTTAAATTTTAAACTGATCATTTTTTAATTAGTGACTATAATTTTTAAATTTTTCTCTAAAATAAACTTTAAACCTAAAATTTGAACATTTGATTTTATATAAGTATTAAAAGCATATATTATGATTTTTTTTACCAAACCTAATCAGTGGCTTTAAGTCATAAAGTCGGGTTCTCAACTCCGCATCTTTCTAAAGTCAGGTTTTTGTAGTTTTGAACATATAATTATGTTTAAATCATTATGTCTAATATTATGCCTATATTATAATCCTCCAAACGAGTTATTACTACTTTGTAAGATATGACAAACCTCCTCCTTGCCGACAAAAAACAAAAATGAAAAACCTCCTCCTATTTCGATTTTTCAGCCTGTTTTGAGTGTTTGTTTACCTATTGTTAGTTTTTTTGTCTTCTTTGTAATATTAGGCCTTATTTACACACACACATGAGCTACCCTATTTACTCACCAATAAAAAATTCAGTGATTTACTTTTCTGTTTCATTATAGAAAGTAATTAATGAGGAAACGCTTCATATATCGCGTAAAGATATATTAGTTTTGGGTCACTACGGATTAACAGCATATAATTATAAGTTATACATATAAATTTTTTCCCCGTAAAATTGGAATGAAACAGAATCATATAGGATAAATGAAAGAAAAAAAAGCTAAATATATTTTTGTCAAGCTGTGAATCTTCATTAGAAAATGTGATAAACGACAAAAAGATCAAGAGATAATAACATCTATTTGGCATGGACTCAAATCGACAATCTTTATTTAGTCAGTGTGTAAATCTATTTATACAATTGAGAATTTTTCCTTCATTTTTTTCTTTATTCAAATTTTTCTCCTAAAACAATCACATCATATATTATATATTCTTAATATTATTAATACATCATATATAACAAACATCATATTATTTATATTTGCCGATAAATTTTTTTTTTATATATATTATATTATACTAATTATATATGATAACATCCTCTTAAAAAAGCAATATAGATTATACAATAATAAAACAATATATTAGAATATAAAAATAAATAATATTTTAATATTTATGTCTAAAACATAAATATTAATTTGCTGCCTATTTTTATTATTTTAGACTGCTTGTTGCCTACTATTATCACTCATTTGTATAATTTTATTTATACATATTTTTATTAATTTGAATTCTTTTTTTCTTTTCAACAAATTTGCAATCATTTTCCCCCCATCAATTTTCCTATTAGGCATGGCAACTTGACCCGCATCCGTCCGAACCCACCCCGATGTCAACAGGGAAAAATCTAGTTGACCGGTTTCGGGTTCGGGTTTGATTTTTTCTTGCCTGTTGAATTCGGGGACGGGGACGGTTTTGGTAATGCTGATAACTGCCCCGCCCCCGCTCCTACCCCCGCCATGTTATATTTAATTATTTACAAAATACATTTATATATGTGGAATACCTTGGGATAAAGGTTTAATTTTATTCAAGAATTAGGAGTATAACTAATTTTATTTTCCAGCAATAAATATCTAATGTGTTGAAATTTTATTGTAATTACATACATTTGAGACTTAGCGCGATCAAATTTTATGCTATGGTTGTTGTTTAAAATTAATTTTTTAATAGCAATTTTTAAGTGTTCGGGGGCGGGGCGGGGAAAACCGACCCCCATCGGGGGTTGGGGCGAGGGCAATTTTTTTAGCCTCATTGATTTTCAGGGACGGGAGCGGGGGTGATTTTGAGGGGCGAGGGTGGGGGTGATATAAGTAAAAACAGTCCCCGACCCACCCTGTTGCCATGCCTATTTCCTATTCATCTACATAAGTTTTTATTTTATTTTTTTGAATTTTTTTTCTCCTATTTCTCTACTCATTTGAATACGTCCCCATTATTTAAATTATTTTCCGACCCTAACTCTTCATTTTTTCCCTTATGTCCATGCTCTTTTTCATAAATTATTCATGAATTGGAAAATTAAACTCATTAAAATGTAGCACGTTAGAACAAAACTTTAATTTGTAGAAGGACATTATATCCTCACCCTATAAGCTAGCTTTTGGGGTTGAATTAGGTCTAAACCCACATTCTAATATACATGAATTGGATAGAGATGGAAAAAATGAAAAAGTAATTTCAATCTGTGTTTGATATATACGACAATTTTATCCAGCTCGCAACTCTTCCCAGGAACAAGATTTGCTAAGGGAACAAGAAATTTTCCTATTGTCAATCTCCCGTAGCATAGTACCCCACCATTATACCAAACAGACTGGTAGACAATTGCCAGATCATGTGATATTAACTAGGTTATAAAAACATGTGCAAACAAATTATGAAGTTAAGAAACACAAATTAAAAATCATATTATTATTATTATCAAAATCGCTAGTAAAAAACCAAAATAACTAGTGATCATATAAAAGCTAAAGGAAATATGTTATTTTATACATATATATTTATAAAGCACTTTCCTAAATTTTCATTTTTGAGAGAAAAAAGTCATATTATTATTATCATTATTATTATTATTATTATTATTATTATTATTATTATTCCTATTAAAGGTTTTGGACTATGATAAAATAATTAGTTACAATTTATTACAATTAAAATTCAAATTATAAATATATTTAAATTCAAATTATAGATATCTTAGAGTTTGCTTCTTTTTTTTTTCGTAGCTCTCTCTATTAAAGGCAGTAATAATCTACACTCCGAATAGATTCACAGTTATATTTTTATAATAGGAACCTAAGTAGTTGACATAGTTGCTTAGTTATAAAAAAAAAAGAGTAAAGTTAAGCATATATAATCATGTTTTTATCGACATATCTCAAGCTTATGTATTACCAAACCAATTATTTGGAGTTGTTTACACTTCATTTATTTTGTAAATTTAAATTGTCTATTTGCACCTAAATCATGCTTCAATATTAGAACAGCGAACATAAGGCAACCTTCAATAATTGAATGAAAGCAACAATTAATTATGTTGTCGTGTATAATAACATTCTAAGGGAGGTGACCCTCTCTTCAGTTTAAGATTATTACATTTCAAATATATATATATATATATATATATATATATATATATATATGGAGTGTCCCAGGAAACATATACATGACAAATTAATTCCGTCACTTATGATCCAAGCTGTCCCTTCATACAAAAGGCTGCTGTATTATTACAAATTAAATAAATACGTACAAAACAAAAAAGGCTTTCCATGCATGAGAGATCAGCTGGACAATGTAGAGCCATTAATTAATAAGATAACTCATTATTTTGGAAGCCTCTTTTGCGGTTAAACCCAACTTTTTCCTTTTCCTTTTTCTTACTTATTTCAAATGCGTCAAAACTTTGAAATATGTAAAACGTTAAACACAGAAAAAGAGAGAACCTAACTTTGTAGGATCGTGATAAAAACATGGTGTTGGGGAAATTAATTACTCACCCGCTTGCGAATTTTGACGATAAGTCTGGATGTCTATTCCTAATTTTATTATTAATTCATATAATAATTCGAGAGTCAGGAAACTAATATTCAACGAAGATTGATAATATCGTTTGACGTAGTGTTCGAATGAACGCACGTTTACTTAAAATTCTATGTTTTTTGGATGCAGTATAACAATTTGATGCATTGATATTAGACATAAAACTAATGTGTTTCTATTTTTCTAAATCTTTTCGGGTAATAAACCACAATCATAGACCACAATAGTTGTCAGACAGTCATTCTTTATTCGGAATCTCTCAAAATTTCAAAGGTTAGAGCCTCTATTGGCAGTGATATCCCACCAGATGCTAGGTGAGGTTTTACATTTTCCCTTTCCCCCTAGTTTCGTGCTTGTCGCAGCAAAGAATGTGTTTTACTACTTGGAGACCTATTTCAAATCTCATAAGGCATCATAAAGGAATGTTCAAGCTCAACTTAAATCAATTTATTCTAGGTTTAATTACCTTCTAATCTATGTAGTTGCAACAATTTTTTTTAGTTCCTGTATATAGTTTAAAACATTTTATTTTGGTCTTTATAATTGACTTTTTTTAAACTTCTAGTCGTTGTCGTCTAAAGTCACCTAACGTTGTTACATATAGATTCTTTAAAACCGCTACAAATTAAATTGGAAACTAGCAACTTTTACAACTACTGAAAAGATTTTGACAGTTATTAACCTTTATAAATTAAAAAAATGAAGTTTCTTTTTCCTTCCTCCCCTTAGAAATCCACTTCTGTTCCTCACTTACATATTGTGCTGTAATTTGTAAAAAAGAAAAAAGAAACCCACTTCAGTCTTGTGAGTTTGACCCTCGATCGCTTATTGTTTCACATTTTCAGAAAAAAAAATTGTTGTAGAATATGTTGTTTTTTTCTTAAATTTTTTAGATGGATAACCCATTTTATAGACTATCCAAGAAGTGAGTGGATTGGGTTGATACACCTATTAAGCGAGCTATGGTGGTCGGGTTACCCATTTTGATAGCTCTATGCCGCTTGGAAAGGCAATGGTGTTGCATCAGTTGGGGATAGAAAGATTATTGGAGTTGAGACGACTACCTTAGGGTTCGTCTCAACTCCAATAAGACTCTCGACTCGTTTAATTATGAAAGGTATCATGTGTAGCTTGTCCTAACATGGTGGACGTCAACCTCATTTACTACAAAGAAGAAGGAAAAAATTGAACAAAATTATATATGATTGTAGTTCATAATATAAATTGTATTCATTAATAACTTTTGATTTTCATTCATAATGTTCTTTTGTTATTTTAAAAAAAAAATGGAAGCAAGATGTTATGATTTGCTTCTTTTTTTTTCATCATGATTTTAGTGTAAACTATCTTCAAAATTTTGTTGATAATTGTTATCTGTCAGAAAATGAAGAATTCTTTATTTATTTGATTTTGTTTTCTAGTGGAGTTTCCCCTTTTATTACTCATATTTTTTTTATCTACAAAGCTTGAACCGAATATTTTGTTTAAGGAAACACAATCCAATTCTACTCTGTCCAACGCATTACACATGAAGATAGAAAGAGATAGGGTAATAATAATGCATGCATGCATGAAAATAGTTCTCAAATATATATGATTGATTCCTGTGCAATCAAGAACTTTTCAATAATCCATAGGTATACATATCATATGTAAAACAACCAAATTGGTCTCAAGTTTATGACAAGATTAATTTAATCAATCGGATAAAATAAGAAGGAGAGTTATTTTATGCTATATAATAATTTGGAATCAGCAATAATTAAATAGGTTGTTTTGAACTCCAAATCTACTTAAAGATCGAGTTTCCATAACTTGCAGCTTTGATTTGTCTGCTGGATACTTTATAAAAGCATTGCAGGATTTAAATATGCTTATTGTTGCTTTTGTTTCTCTTTATATAAACAGCAAGTAACATCTGGTTTTCTTTATTATCCCTCAGCATTCAAGAAGAAAATATAATATAAAATGCTCGTCATTGAGATGTCTTATGTCTATCGCATGCGTTTCTTCTAACCTGAGCTAGATTTTAGTCACATGCATGCAATGAAGATTATAATATTCAAGATGGCATTACATATTTATTTATGTCATTTTCTCAGGAAATTATAAGACAAAAGTCCAGCTAGCTGGGCCATTTATATACCTATTCATGAGCCAGACGCCTAAAGCTCTCAATCAAGATGGAAATTGATGGATGCATTCAAGTTCACGCTAATCGGCATGATATAATTTTCTATGGAAGGAAATAGCCTGAAGAATATATATATATATATATATATATATATATATATATATATCTTTGCATTTTCTCTATCTTTGCATTATAAATATTTGTTGAGAAAGGTAACGCTAATAATAAAAAGGTGTGTGTAGAGTGTTGCCCATTATTTATGCTGTTACTTGTTCCCATCCGACTGTGTTCATTTTACAGAAAGTACTATTTACACTTCCCTTTTTTCTAATGCACTCCCTTATATATTTTTTTCCAACAATGCCCCAGAAATACATGGTATCCACCAAATCAAGACCAAACATTTTGAAGTTGAAAACCTTCTCTTCCCTATGATCAAAGGTTGAAACCCTAAGGGGTCCTCAACGAGAGAAACATTGGCATTAGGAAATTGAGCAAGGTCATTTTGGCATCGTCGGAGTGAGGGTGGGAGTGAAGGGAGTATGAAACATTGTTTTGAGCTAACATCGCCTAGTATTGTTAAGGGGAAGTATTTTTTTAGGCAAAAGTTTGGTTTGTGTGGGAGGTGAATGCAGGGCCGGTCCTGAAAATTCTTTGGCCCGGGGCAAAGTGAAAAAAATGGACCCTTAACATATATTTTTTTTAAAATACAAATAATATTAAAATTAAGGGATGGAAAAAATGGGCCTTAACATACAAATTTTTTAAAATACAAATAATATTAAAATTAAGGGAATATTAAAATTAAGGGATGAAAAAAATAGGCCCTTAACACAAATTTTTTGAAATACAAATAAT
>PYAF01004387.1:1660640-1692111 GCA_007407185.1 Glycine tomentella | reverse complement strand
AAAAGAAGATATAAACTAACTAATCATAACCTAAGAAAATATATAGTCCATAATTCCTGATCAAGTAATATTCTGCATTCACCTAAAAAGAGGAACTAATCATTTTGGAATTTAATTTCTATTATTATTTTTGCCTCATATACAAATATTAATGTGTATATTTATGCATCAACAATGTGTATATTATTAATATGTATATTATTATGTTAAATATCAACAATATCTTTAACCTAAGTTAATTAGCATTGGTAGTAGATGAATCCAATAATAGATTGGAAAAAAGACAAAGAAAGAGAAAGACAAAGGGGAAGAAAAAGTGGAAATAAGATAAAAGAGATGAAAAATAAGCTAAAATAAAAGAGGGGTGAAAGGAGGAGGGAAAAAATGAAGAAGAAAAGAACTAAAAAAAAAAAGAACGACTGGAAGATAGAAATACTAATGAGTTTAATCCTGCACTAAGCTTATAGTTTTTCTCCACTCTGTCCTTAGACATACCGTTCATCAATCTATATTTCACTCCATTAGGTCTTGTTTAACAAGTTTCGGTCAACCTCTACCTCTTTTTGTGTGAGTTCTTGGTAACAAACTTTTGTTTTTACGGGAGCATCCAGTGATCGTCTCATAACCTGCCCAAACCATCTCAATCTATGCTCCTTCATTTTGTCACACACCGGTACCACTGTTACCTTTCGTCGAATATCATCATTTCTTATTTTATTCATCTTTGTATAACCACACATCCACCTTAACATCATCATTTATGATACCCCTATTTTATGCTCAAGTTGTCTATATGCTGGTCAGCATTCTGCTTCATATAATATTGTCGGTCTTAGAGCTGTTCTATGGAATTTTCCTTTTAGCTTTCACAGTCACACAAAAACTCCGATATACTCCGTCATTTCATCCACCCTGCTCTGCTTATATGATTTACATCCTCATCAATGTCACCACCTTGTTACAAAATTAATTCCAAATATTTAAAAATATCTTTCTTGAATATCTCTTGACCAGGTAAATGCACTATGTCCTGATCACTATATCTTACTAGTGAAAACTCATACTTTATTTATATATTATTATGTTATATAAAGAAAATTTGCCATTTTAGTATTTAATTAAATGTTTCAGAATAAATTAAAATTAACATGAGCATAATTTATTTTAGTTATCTTTTAAACATATTCTATATCTATAACCTATAATATCATAAAAAGATAACTCAAGATTTTGGCATTTAATATTTTATTTTTAATTAATCACAAGAGAATCTTTAATACATAATTGTTTATATGGGTTGTTTATTTTAATTTTGTAGATCTTATAATTTCACATACATATAATTGTATAAATTATTCTTAATTATTTCCTGATTATAATTATTTTAAGTATTTTCCGTTTTCCATTTCACTTAAAAAGGAATTCAAACGTGAAAACGATATTCCAGATACTTTTTTACCTTTTAACATTAAAGTAAAATTTGGAACAATTCATTATTTAAACCCCTGTTACATATTGGTGTACGATAGCCAATTAGCCATCCACATTCAAAATAACCTTCAATCATGACTACCATGATTCGTCTTTGTTTTTGCTACTCCATCACAGTCCTTCAACTCGTCTCCACAATATTGGCTCAACCTGAAAATTATATCATCCACATGGACACATCATTGATGCCCAAACCATTCTCCACCAAACACAATTGGTATCTGTCCACTCTTTCTTCTGCATTAGAAAATAATCATGTTACCACCAACGACAATATTCTCAACACCGCTTCTTCTAAGCTGATTTACACCTACACCAACGTCATGAATGGTTTTAGTGCAAATTTGTCACCTAAGGAACTTGAAGCCCTCAAAACCTCCCCGGGTTACATTTCTTCCACGAGAGATCTGCAAGCCAAGCTTGACACCACACACTCACCCCAATTCCTTGGCCTCAATTCCAAAATAGGGGCATGGCCTGCTTCGGAATTTGGTGAAGATGTCATTGTTGGATTGGTGGACAGTGGAGTTTGGCCAGAAAGTGAAAGCTTCAAAGATGGGGGGATGACTGAATTCCTTCACGATGGAAAGGCCAATGTGAAAGTAGCATCAAATGCAACAAGAAACTCATTGGGGCTCAGTTCTTTAACAAAGGGTTAGTTGCCAAATTCCCTAATACCGCAACAGTTGAGAACTCAACTCGAGATACAGAAGGTCACGGGACCCACACATCAAGCACTGTAGCTGGGAGCCAAGTTGAGAATGCATCATTCTTTGGCTACGCCAATGGAACAGCGAAAGGAGTAGCTTCCATGGCGAGAATAGCCATGTACAAGGCCGTGTGGAATGGTCAACTTTTCTCATCTGATGTAATAGCCGCAATTGATAGTGCAATATCTGATGGGGTTGATGTTCTTTCCTTATCAATTGGCTTTGATGATGTACCTTTGTACAATGACCCTGTTGCTATAGCAACATTTGCAGCCATGGAAAGAAGCATTTTGTTGTCCACGTCAGCAGGAAATGCTGGTCCTGAACTTGGAACCCTTCATAATGGAATACCATGGGTCATAAATGTGGCTGCTGGCACTTTGGATCGTGAATGTCAAGGGACTCTTGCTCTTGGTAATGGAGTCAACATATCTGGCATTTCACTCTACCTAGGAAACATCTCCGCACACCAAGTTCCTATTGTTTTTCTCGACTTGTGTGACAATTTGAAGGATCTTGCCAGTGCGAGTGGCAAGATTGTTGTGTGTGAAGATAAGAAAGGAACCCTTTTTGATCTAGTGTCTGATGTTGGATTGTCAAATGTTGCCGGAGCAGTGTTCATATCAAGTAGCACTGACACGTCGTTTTTCCTAGCGAATGGTTCTGCAGCCATCATTATTAACCCGGGAAATAGAGAAACTGTCAAAGCTTACATCAAGAGTACTAATTCTGGTGCAAAAGCAAGCGTGTCTTTTAAGGTAACAGCTTTAGATATTAAACCAGCACCGAGTGTGGATTATTATAGTTCTCGAGGGCCTTCCAGTAGTTGTCCATTTGTGTTGAAACCAGACATCACTGCTCCTGGTACATCAATCTTAGCTGCATATCCTCCAAATGTTCCACTGGCATTGTTTGGGTCCCAAAAACTTTACAGTAACTTCAATTTTTTAACTGGCACATCAATGGCATGCCCTCACGTGGCAGGTGTGGCAGCACTGTTAAGAGGAGCACATCCTGATTGGAGCCCTGCAGCAATTAGGTCAGCCATTATGACAACATCGGATATATTCGACAATACTGAGGAACTCATTAAGGATATTGCTACTGATTACAAACCAGCCTCTCCTTTAGCCATGGGATCTGGTCATGTAAACCCCAACAAAGCCCTTGATCCTGGACTTGTTTACGATGTAGGAGTTCAAGATTATGTCAATCTTCTCTGTGCTTTGAAATTCACTCAACAAAACATCACAACCATCACTAGATCCTCTTCGTATAATTGTTCCATATCTTCCCTGGATCTCAACTACCCTTCTTTCATTTCTCTCTTCAGTGCCAACGGTTCTTCTAACAATTCAAGGGTAACTAGTTGGGAGTTTCAGAGAACGGTGACCAATGTTGGGGAGGGACGAACAATCTATACTGCTAGAGTTACATTCATTAAAGGGTTTAATGTCAGCGTCATTCCAAGCAAGTTGGCGTTCAAGAAGAAGAGCGAGAAGCTAAGTTACAAGTTAAGGATAGAAGGTCCAAGGATCGAGGCTTTTGGGTATCTTACTTGGACGGACATGAAGCATGTTGTGAGGAGTCCTATTGTGGTCACCACACCACCATCAACTCCAATTTCTAGATCAATATTGGGATGAAGAAAAACTTTCCATATGTATCAAGTGAAAATGTATGTTAAAAGATATATTTTGGGATAAATAATTAACTATTTTGTCATTTGACTTGATATAGATTAGACAGAAGATGAACGCTAATAATGTTTTTCTTTAAATATATGAAAAACTATTTATCTTTGTCGATATATTTACATTTGTATATAACTATCTTAACACTAAAACTGTTAGCCATCAGAGTAGGGTCATTTTTGGTGACTGACGACTAATTTAGCCAATAGTAATCGACTAGTTCCACCCATGCATGGTTCAATTTGGTTCACCGTTTGGTATCTTCAAAAATATATTTTTGGATACTCAACATATTATGCTTCATGTTTGATCGTCTCCTAAAGTCATTTCTTGACCGGCGTTTCACTCTAAATAGAGTTTTATGTGGAAGTTACTTGGGGGTTCGTTTTGAAAACTCATTTTCATTTAAAATATTTATCCAATAGCAACATCAAGGAAAAAGTACTTTTAATCACTATTATTCAAAAAAAAAAAATCATTTTATCAATAACATACTTTTGAACAAAAATATCTAGTAGTTAAACTCTCTTCTTTTTTTTTTTTTATCAAACTTGAGTTACCAGTATTTACTTTTACTTCACATTTATATTTGCAAAATTTAATCCAAGACATGCATTTAGTGGTAAGAAGAGCAGTTTAGCACGGGTAAATCACCCCCTACAAAAGTTGGAGTTGGGTGGTTTATCTTTGATGAAACAACTTGCACTTATAGTCTTATAAATATGGGAATTCGAAATGTAAAAAGGGTCCATGATCAAATGAATGAAATTTCTCTTATTTTTCATTTATCTATGGCCCTTTAAAGCTTTCCTTTACCGTTTTTATTTACTGTTTTTTCTTTTAATTCAACAGTTTACAATCTATATCTTAAACACCATTCAAAATAGCGTAGCATAGAAATATTAGTATCATAGCTACTAGGAAGTTCTTTTGGGGACTAGAAACTTGATCGAGGGACACAGTCTATATCTTGAAGGTTGAAAATTTTGCCCATGCACGAGAAATCAACGCAGGAACACTATTTTCTTTTATTTGGTACATTGAAACTTGAAAGCATGGATCTCTAATATGTTAGCCTTGCAAATTATTCAAATACCTCATCACTTAGCATACTACTGACTTCACTCTCTGACTTTATTTTCTTTATTCGCTTACATCAACATTTTACTCAAATCACAAAGCCTAGAGCAATATTAATTAAGCTTACAATTTAGTCGGCATTTTATTATTTTTTATTAATTAGTGTCGACTCATTCTCTTCCAATAAACTAGATGGACATTGCCAACTTTTTCTCAAAAACACGATTAAGAATTGCAGCCAATCGAACTCCTGCTTGAGCTAACCGCATATTGACTATTGGCAAACGTGACAGGAAGTAATCATCTGCAGAGTATTTTTCAAAGTATAATGAGAAAATGTTAAATAAATTGTCTTAACTATCAGAGCTCTTAAAGCTTACCATCTAGTACGGATCCTTCCGTGGCATCTTTATAGGCCCATTTACAGGCATCTATGGTACTTTCAGATGCATATCTACAAAAAAAAATTACCCAAGCTAAGTATATATGTATGCTATGAATAATAATCAGAGACAACTAAAGAAGCTGGTTCTGTTATTTTTCTAGTTATAGGTTTTTGGGATTTAAATAAAGAACTCATTTTTAAGCATGGGATATGATGGATGCCACTATTTTCAACATCAGCGAAGGATATTATATTTTTATACGCTAAAGGATTATTTTAATACTATTATGAGAATTTATGTATTGTATTTATAATAAAAATCTTAGCAAGAAAATTGAAAGATAACAAAGTTAAAACTCGCAAAACAAATTAAAATTATATTCCCATTTGAAACATTATAGAAATAATTTGTATTTTGGATAAATGAAATAATATTAATAATAATGGGACATACGTAGCTGGGCATGGAATGTCCTTATCAGCGCAATTCTCCCATTCTTCTACTTGATCGGCCCATACTTTCTGTTTATTTAATAAAAAAAAAAAGTTGAAGATAACATCAAACTTCACAAGCCAAATCCTTAATTAGGTTGATGATTAAAAAAAAATTATACAAACCGTAATATTCTGTTGAAGTGCATCGATGAACTCGTCCATGTCAGAGTCATAAAATTTGTCGACTTCTGTCTCAAGTATGTTACTATCCCAAACCTGTATGTATATGAAGGTAAAATTAAACATATCATATTGTTTATTTTTTTTATCAAGAAAAATATTATTATTATATATGTAATTGAAAGTAAAGTTGTGTCTTATTGTAAGTCATGAATTCGAATTTAGAAATAGTCTATTCGTATATATATAAGGGTAGTGTGGAACCTTCGAAACAATAGGATACCAAATTTTTTTAGTTTTTTATGTAATCGAAGTTAAACTCCCAAACTTTGGAAAGTTTTAATGCAAGCCCTCATCCAGTTAATAATATATAAGGACTCATATTTTTTATCTCAATAAATCAGATTTTAAAAAGCTCATATTCGAGATTTTTAAACCATCGTCTGATCTTCATCTAACGGTGTCGATCTATGAATCCATGAAGAAAAATTGATCACTTACATGGTGGAGATTTTGCTTCCTTTTGTACCAGTGAACAGTGATTGCATTGCCTCCATTGTCTGAGAGAAACCCACAATGTAGAGGCTGCAGATTAAGAATATTATACAGAAAGCCATTACATATATATGATGGTTAACCAGAATGAAAATTCAGATGATCCAGCTTTGGCGCTTGTATAAATGCATATACCTGATGGATGTCCCCCATAAAATGTGAAAGGAAGAATAGAGATTGCGTGAGGTTATCTGATATATCATCGTTATGCATGTTACCATTACCAAAGAAGAATTTATGTTAGTCCGCAAAAAAAATATGCATGGGGTATCACAGAAATTGGTAGTTTGAAACAAGGATTTACATCTAGATTTAGTGCCACTGCCATATTCAAGGAGCTGCGTTGTGTAATTGTTAATCGCAGCCACAACACATCGCCCCTTAATTCCTTTTTTGTAATCTACACAATCCCCTGAATGTTCAGACAGGAAGTTAGTACGACACCACAATAAGTTATCACATATCATTCAACTATAATTAGCCAAATGTTAATAAACATAAACGTTAATTAGTTGGGATATGGTAAGAAGAATTCTCAAGTTCTTACAAATTATTTACATATATTACTGTTCAATGGATTTTATGGTTTGTACAAATACCACGAGCCAGGCTACATTTTTACAAAATAAGTTTTGTAAGATCCAAATAAGGGAAAAAAAATCTCAAATGGCACACTAATTAGAGTTCTTATATCTTCTAAAGGATAATGAGAATGCTACTTAATTATAGCTTTTCCATCACAACAAAATAATAATAAAAAAAAGAAACTAATAGCTTTTCCCGATTGAGAGTTTTTAATTGTGAGCTTAATTGAATTTTTATTTTTCATACTTATGTGTGTTTTTAGTTATTTTGATCTAGCTACTATTTAATTCCCATAGTTTCCAATTGCTAAAATTAAGACCCTCCCCTTTCATCCAAAACTTAATGGAAATAAAATGTGACGTCCACATGCATAAATTGACAAACAGTTTTTTTTTTTTATTTCCCTCGATAATATCTCATATCTCAAACAAACAAAAAATAACAAATGAAAAAGTAGCAAGACTAAAGTCACATGGTTTTTAAAAATAATATATAACTTTTATATTCTCATCTTTACCATTCATATGAAGATGTCTTGCACGCAAGCATGTTTGGTTTATAGTATAATTTCATATCTCAAACAAACAAAAAATAACAAATGAAAAAGTAGCAAGACTAAAGTCACATGGTTTTTAAAAATAATATAACTTTTATATTCTCATCTTTACCATTCATACGAAGATGTCTTGCACGCAAGCATGTTTGGTTTATAGTATAATTTCATATCTCAAACAAATAAAAAATAAAATTAACAAATGAAAAGTAGCAAGACTAAAGTCGTTTTTCAAAATAATTTATTAACTTTTATATTCTCGTCTTTACCATTAATAAGAAGATGCCTTACACGCAAGCACGTTTGGTTTATAGTACAACATTAGGTAACTGTGGGTCCACGTCAAGGCCTCACATTGTAACGTGAATTAAAAGAGTCGTGTACTTAAATATGTTTGTTGTGTATTATTGTCCAACAGCGTGTCGGGTACGTAGTAAATTGACGTTTTTCAATCATAGTAATAGTAGCACGGTTTTAGATTTTTATTGTTATATGTTACATATTTAATTTAAGGCCTAAAATGACTCCACGAAGCTATTGAAAGCAATCACAACAATTCATTAATTAATAATTGGAACTTACTGCTGTTTTTGTAACTGCAGAGATCATCTGGGGTATTTGCGTAGTGCAAAGCAGAGGCCCAAGGATAGATATGATGAACATGATCTGCCCAAGAACACTTTGTGGACAAATCATTTCCTGCGGATATTGGCAGCAGTTTCTTCACAGCCACTGCAGCTGCTTCATTGAGGCGAGCCTGCAGTAAAGAAAGAGGGGACGTAAGTGACACTTGGCACACGCATGTTGAAAATTAAACAAGCTAAGCTAGCTAGGTATACGCACCTGTGCAATCTTGCAAACAATGACATGCCCATCGTCGCCCCAACCATGGATATTTGGAAGCAAAAGGATAAATAATGAGACTATGGCCACAAGCTGGTGAATTGTGTAATGACCCATGGTTGGTTCTCTACATTAATTACAAAATCATGCACATGATGGCTTATTATATATAGATGTGCCTGCAGTCCACTAAGAGAGAGAGAGAAAGATTACGATTATTTTTTCACAATACGCTATCTTGATATATCTCCGATTTAGTGCACGTGCGTTATCTTTTAGGATGTGTGGATAAGGTTTTTTTTCTTCCAAAATACATAATTTTCCTCTAATTTTTGGATTATTCCTTCACTTAAATAAATCAAATAAAATTTGAAATTCCTTCGAAATGCAATATTGAAATATTCAAGGATGTCATCAGCAAGTTATATCTATAGGGGGTCCCCCTTATGAAATTCACGAATCATAGATGGTCAGACAATTGTTCTTTCGATAGGCAGACCATACAAAATATTCAAAAAAATTAATTGAATATGAAATAACAAAGTTGAAAAAAACGATGAAAACATGTTAAAGGTATTAGCAAAATTCAACTATTGGAAACGTTTTTGTTCAATAAAAATTTTAACTATTTTTAACAAATCAATAACCCAACCAGCCCCAATAACTAATTAACATGTTGTAATAACCGATGTAGATGTTGTGCATGATAAACAATTCACTAGAATGATTCAAATGGAAGAAGACATATCCGCTGCAAAATATCCTTCAAACTATGATTACTTCCAATTTTATTTTCCCAAATACATCTGTTTTTTAAGTTAAAAAGTTGGGTTTGGCCAACCCAACTTTCCAACTGGTGATTCTTTTTTTAAATATTTTTAAAAATAATTTTAAATTTTTTAATATAATTTTTGTTATATTATTTAGTTTTAAAAGAATGATAATATTTTTTATACAATAATTTATTTATACCAGAATACATCATAAATAAAATATATGAACAATAATATTTGCTTAAGAAAAAGCTGAAGATGAAGGTATGTTAGTATGGTCTTATTGTCGGCAAATTCTATATTTTTTTGTATCCTGTTCAATTTCTTCGTCCATTTCAGTGTGAATGCAATTTGAAATCGAACAATCCTCTCCTTCTCCTTGGATCAAGATCACTTATCTTCTTCATATTCTTACCACATTAATTTGTGTGGCAGAGAATCAAATGAGTTGTCTAGACGTGCAATATATTTTATGAAGTAAATAGTGGCGGCACATAGTTCATGGGATCAATATTGACAGATTTATAGACAACCATTACGTAAGAACACGGTAAGTGTTTAGGATGATATTCACCAAATCACAATTCTAAGATTGTAGCATGACCTTAAACCTTCCAGGTGGTTTGGGAGTTTCAAGAAGGATTTGTGTCTCTCTTACAATAAATGTGTACATGGTTGTATCTGTCGAATTCGTTAATAATGTGCATATTTGATTTTTGTTGACCGTTATTTACTGCCTTAGAGACGACTTCGAAATACTACAAGCTAGAGTTGATCATTGTCTGGGTTTGTCGGCCTCTAATAGCAAAACGTTTTGCGGTCTTGAAGTATGTCTCATTAACCAACGATGACACCGACAAATATCATGTGCCTTTGAACGTGGAATTGACCAACTTATACAAATTTGTAGTCATATGTCCCCAACGTTTCCCCTCATCAAAGCAATGTATCCAATATTTTTTGGGTAACTGATCAAGCCATTTAGTTGCACTTGGCTTATTCGCACGGATATATATCCCCAAGATGTCATCAGTGCATCTTCTTCGTGTATGTGTACTTTGTAAATATTCAATCAATTTAATAGCTATGAAATTTGAATTAAAATATATTTTAACGAAAAAATAAAATATTAAAGATTCTTCGTGTTTATCGAGTTGTTTATGATCTTGTCTGAGTATTGGCGTGAGACAAGTGTGTTGACCTCTAATACTTTTGATAATCCATTTCTTATGTGCCTTCAATTGCATGCATCTAAGCTGCATGTATTATGGCATTTTTGGGATAAATAAACACTCAAACCATTACTAACTTAAAATTAGCATTCATTTTTTCCAAATTGATCAATCAAACACAATAAAATTGGTGTTTATTCTCAATGTCCTACTTCAATACCAATACGAGTTCCTAATGAGTGTTCTTTCGAGACACTAAAGAGTAGAATGCACAACACCCTTCGATTAATCAATGACCAATTTGTGCATAAAATCCACTATCGACAATCATCCATAGATGAAGGTCAATAATCTTTTTTTCATTCTCTGTAATTGAAAAATGAAGATGATGTTTGCACAATGTTAATGTGCAATGAGCAATACTTATGTATTGGCCCTATAGAATTATTATGTATCATCAACAGAACATCCGATGATATACTCAACCTACTTCGATCCACCATCACTCCTACTCATGATGCAATGTTGTATTACAACGATAAGTGGAATATCTCACGACAAGACAGACTTTTGGGTTACTCCTTCACTGGAATAAACTCAATAAGATTTGAAATTTCTTTGAGATGCAACATCATAACACTGAAGGATGTCATTAAGCAAGTTGTGCCTTTAGGGGTTCCCCCTTATGGAATTCACGAATCACAAGTGGTCAAACAATTGTTCTTTCGATAGTCAGACTATACAAAATATTCAGAAAAATTAATCGAATATGAAATGATAGAGCTGAAAAATGATAAAGAGGTGTTAAAGGTATTAGCAGAATCCAACTACTTGAAATGTTTTTGTCTAATAGAAATTTTAGTTATTTTTAACAAACTAGTAACCCAATCAGCCCCAATAATCAATCAACTTGTTGCAATAATCGATGCAGATGTTGCACATGATGAACAACTCGCTAGAATGATTCGAATGGAAGAAGACATGTCTGCTACACAACATCTTTCAAAATATGATTAATTTCGTCATTTTCGTTTTGCAATTGTTATTATTAGTATGTTCCGTCATTTTTGTTTTATTATGTTTGTCTTCTCTAATTGTTAGTATTTTATGTTATTTAAGTGTTTTAATTTTTTCATATAATATAACTCAATGTGGTAATTATATACTTACTGTGTTTTTATTTATTTAAGACTATTAATAAATAATTAAACCAAAAATATTCTCATTATTTAAACAAATTAAAATTAAATTTAAAAATTTAAAGATTATTTTTAAAAAATATTTAAAAAAATCACTAGTTGGGAAGTCGGATCGGCCAAATTCGACTTCTTAACTTAAAAAAAAGTGTTTTTTGAAAAATAAAATTTAAAATAGTATAAATTGGGAAATAATTAGAGAGATGGTGTATATTGAAAAAAAAAAATCTAATATATCTGCTCTTGAAGTGGACTTGTACTGTTTGACATGTGATAGTATAATAGTATTTGTATTGCTCCCTTGCATGGGAGGCGTGGTATTATAATAATAATATAATCTTGCTGGAGTGGTACAGGACTACAGGGTGAGCAGAATTTGTTATGAGTGAGAGAAAATGTGCGAAAGAAATGAGGTTTTGAGCCAAACGTGTGCCTGCTGCTAATACGTGTGAGTTATCAAGGAGAGCTTCCTTTCTCGTCTTTTATGGGAATGTGATTATTTGTGCGTATGAAACTTCAGTGTGCCTGTAAATATGTAGTGAATAGGGATGTGCATTGGGATGGGTCGGTCAGTTTGGGACAAAAAAAACTCATCTTGACCTAACTCGTCAATTGCATTTCACAGACTCTTGTTTTTGATCGAGACGACCTTTGGTTTGATAGGATCTCGGTTTAAGCAAATCCCAATTTGGCGGGTGGGTTGGCATGAGTATGAACCATGCAAGAGCTGCCACATAAAGCTCTTAGCCTTAATTAGGACTTCTATCGTGAGTGAGTGTGAATGTTAGATTGTTCTTTGATTTTAATAATGTTTTTAATGATAGATGATAAATATTATTTTTTTAGTGAATTTCATACTGTTAGTATTATTATGTAGAATTAAAAAAAAATTAATATTTTTTATTTTTTTTAATGATAAATCTTATTTTAAGATATTTAGTGAAAATTTTTAAAATTTTTCTATAAGAATAATTATTTTTTAAAATAATGTTTAAATCTTCACAATTTTTTTATAAAAAATTATTCTTGAAGATCTATTCACTTATTTTATTGAACGATATAATAAAGACTAAAAAATCTTAAATTTAAGATTTTTATTCAAGAGACACATTAAAGATGATTAAAGTTAAGTAATTGAGTCGGGTAATGAGACAATAATACTTGAGTAGTGTGTTGTTTTTGAGAATGGAGACATTTGGGCTTAGTCGAACGAATGGAACTTGTAGCCTAACTTTATGCTTTTGTTTTAATCAATTACAACCAAATCGGGTCGGGTCACTGACGGGTCGTTCAATCAACATCATTTCTGATCAAATCTAACCATCCTAATCCTAAATAGTTTTCCTGACCTGTACGCCCAACCTTTTGACCCACATGAAACCACCCGAAATGTAAATTTTTTTCGGTTTCAGGTCTGGCCAGTTCATCTTGCTCACCCTTAGTAGTGAGAGAGAAATATATTTTAAATTTTTTTAATTATTAGATCAAACTAAAAGAAAAAAAAAACATTTCATTGAATATTTTAATTTTTAATTATTTAGTATTTCTTTATCATTTCTTTTTTATATTATGGCCATTTTTTGGTACTTCATTTTAATTGTCTGGAGAAAATCGAGCATTAGTAACTGTTTTTCTTTATTTAGTTTTTATTAGACAATATAAGCAGTGTTGGTATTGTTGTAGTAGAAAAAAATAAACAAACAAATATATTAAAGTGTGTGGATTTTTTTTTTTTGATGTATTTAAACCTCGATCTCCCTTAAAACCTATAAAAAGGGAAGAAATTATCGTTTGTAAATCAAACAAAAACAAAAGCATTTCTCAAGTAATAAAAATTATTCTTCTTCCTAATATTCTCTCCTCCTCCATTTCTCTCAAATACTTCCTATAACATTCTCTTTTCAATAAGCCTATCACTTTCTAGCTTCTAACCACCAGGCCTGATATTAAAAATATGGAGAATATAGACAATTTAGTAACATTTAATAATTTTATCACGTTATGTCATGTTATTCATTAATACATTGTGACTGATAGGAAAAATAAAATATTGAATATTTAATTTACATAGTGTATAGGGTATGGATAACAGTGAGCATGAAGAATATAATAAATATCGCATGTAGAGAGTTCCCTATTAAACACCACTTTTACTCTAGCCATTCTCATGAATCCAATCGTGGCTACTCATATCTGTCTCTGTCTTTGCTTCTTCTACATCACAACCCTTCACCTCACAATTTCCACGTTGTCTCAGTCTGAGAATTATATCATCCATATGGACATATCAGCCATGCCCAAAACATTCTCCACCCAACACAGCTGGTATCTGTCCACTATGTCCACTGCATTAGACAATGCTCAACTTTCACTTACCACCAATGACAACAACCTTAACACCGCTTCTTCCAAACTGATTTACTCCTACACCAACGTCATGAATGGTTTCAGTGCAAAACTGTCACCTAAAGAGCTTGAAGCTCTCAAAACCTCCCCCGGTTACGTTTCTTGCATGCGAGATGACCAGCCAAGTTTAATACAACTCACTCACCACACTTCCTTGGCCTCAATGCCGTAGTAGGGGCATAGCCAGTGTCTGAATTTGGGGAAGATGTCATCATTGGTTTGGTGGACAGTGGTATTATATTTGGCCAGAAAGTGAAAGCTTCAAAGATGAGGGAATGACTAAAATTCCTTCGCGATGGAAAGGCCAATGTGAAAGTACAATCAGATGCAACATTTAACAAAGGGTTGCTGGCAAATAGCCCCAACATCACCATAGCTGCGAACTCCATGTGACACTGATGGTCACGGGACTCACACATCAAGTACCGCACCTGCAAGCGTTGTTGAGAGTTCGTCATACTTCGGATATGCCAATGGAACAGCAAGGGAAATAGCTTCAATTATGAGAGTAGCAATGTACAAGGTCTTCTGGGGAGAAGAAGCTGGCGGCTACGGATCTGATATAATAGCTGCAATTGATAGTGCAATGTCAGATGGGGTTGATGTTCTTTCGTTGTCATTTGGCTCTGATGAACCACTACTAGCCTTGTACGTGGACGCTATTGCTATAGCCACGTTTTCTGCCATGGAGAAAGGTGATTTTGTGTCCGCGTCAGCAGGAAACGATGGCCCTTTCCTTGGATCAATGCATAACGGAATACCATGGGTCACAACCGTGGCTTCGGGCACTTTGGGCCGTGAATTTCACGGCACTCTTACGCTTGGAAATGGAGTCCAAATAATTGGCTTGTCTCTCTATTATGGTAACTTATCTTTAAGCCATGTTCCAATTGTTTTCCTTGGCTCGTGGGGCATAGTGAAAGAACTGGTCAAGGTGAGGAACAATATTGTGGTGTGTGAGGACAAGAATGATAATATCATTGGTAAAGTGTCTAATGTGTATGAAGCAAATGTTGTGGCGGCAGTGTTCATATCAAACAGCTCTGACAGTTCGTCTTTCTTAGATAATAGATGTGCATCTATTATTGTTTCCCCAATAAACGGGGAAATTGTCAAGGCTTACATAAACAGTACTAACTCTGGTGCAGCAGAAGCAAGCATGTCTTTTCAGACGGTTATGGGTACTAGACAGCACCAAGTGTGGATGATTACAGCTCCATAGGGCCATCAAGTAGTTGTCCATTTGTGTTGAAACCGGACATCACTGCTCCTGGTACAAATATCTTAGCTGCATGGCCTCCAAATGCTCCAGCGCCAATGTTTGGGTTCCAAAATATTTACACTAACTTCAATTTGTTAAGTGGCACATCTATGGCATGCCCTCATGTAGCTGGTGTGGCAGCATTGTTGAGAGGAGCACATCGTGATTGGAGCTCAGCAACCATTAGATCAGCCATCATGACAACATCGGACATATTTGACAATACCATGGGACTCATCAAAGATGTTGGTGATGATTACAAACCAGCTTCTCATTTAGCCTCGGGAGCTGGTAATGTTAACCCTAATAGAGCCCTAGACCCTGAACTTGTGTATGATTTTGGAGTTCAAGATTATATTAATCTCCTATGTGCACTTGGCTACACCCAAAAGAACATCATCGTCATCACGAGAACCTCTAACAATGATTGTTCCAAACCTTCTTTGGACCTCAAATACCCTTCTTTTATAGCTTTCTTCAATCGCAACTGTTCAAGGGCAGCACAAGAATTTCAGAGAACAGTGACCAATGTTAGGGATGGACAAACTATCTATGTTGCTAGCATTACACCCGTCAAAGGTTACCAAGTCAGCGACGTTATTCCAAAAAAGTTGGTGTTCAAGGAGAAGAACGAGAAGCAGAGTAACAAGTTGAGAATTGAAGGTCCAAGAAGGAAAAAAAAGAAGAATGTCGCTTTTGGGTATCTCGCTTGGACGGACGTGAAGCATACATGATAAATTGTTAGCATATAGTAGTTTTTAGGATAAAATAATTAAGAAATTAAAGATAAAATATTAAATAAAGGCTTTAAATAGATATAAATTATCTTATCATTACTTTTATTATTAATTATTATTATTTTAATATTTAGGAGCAATAAATAGAAGAAAAAAATCAAAATAAAGAAGCAATTGAAATATGAAAACTGAATAAGATAAGATAATAACAAAAAAATACCAGGGTTTTGCAAGTTTGGCTATAAATAAGGAGACGGAGGCAGAAACATCAAGAAGAAGACATTGAGAGAAATCAAGAATCAAGAAGGTCAAGAAGGAAGCCAAGATTAGGGGTTTGATTACTCTTCTTTGCATTTTCTTCTATTATTTGGTTTATTTGTATTAAGCTAGACATATCATGTCTGGCTAATCCTTCTTTAATTGTGGTAAAGGCCAACAGCCAATGTGAACTCTTGTGTGGATTGAATTGATATTAATGAATATTATTATGATTGCTTTTTTTTATCTTGTTCATCAATTTTAAATTCCATTAATAGAATTGATCACTCTATTAGAGGTACTAAGGGCTTTAATTCACAATAGGGATATTGGGGTTTTAGTTTCTGAAAGCGATAAAGCGACGGTTTGACATTACCTAGGGATAGGGATGAAGGATTGCAAAGTTTTTATATGCCAGCTTAAAACTTAATTCGAAAGGGGGTTACTAAGGGATTAGAACACTTAATTAGGATTAAAGGGTTAAAAAGACCGAGGAATCTGGGTTTAACCAATTAATTAAGGCATATCTTTGAGTAGTTATAGTAATTGCAATTAATTATCAATTCAATTAATCAAGTAGGGATCAGAGGTGATTGAGCTTTTATCGCAATTATTCTTCATTACTGCATAACTTTCTTTTTAATTAAATTTTAATCCTATTTTCTTTCCAATATAATCAAAATTACAACACAAACCTAAATCAATTTTATTTCTATTTTTATTTCTTCCAATTTTAAGATAACAATTACAATTACATTAGTGCCTCAATCCTCGTGGAGACGATACTCTACTTATCAAATTATTACTTGAACGATCGGTACACTTACCGTGAGTTACGCATCAATTTATTGACGCAACAATGCACCCTCACATTTGATTTCTAGATCAGTAGTATATGCTCATATGAAGTAATGAAAAATGCATACTTATTAACTAAAGAAATCTATGGAAAACAATAATCATTTTTCGCTTGACATGGTTTTATATGATTCTGCAAATAATGTTGATTCTTTTATGCTCCAATTTTTTACTCTTATTTTATATCTATATTTTATTTTTTATTTTTTATCATCATCATCATCTCTTTTCCCATCTAAAATATAAATACAAATTAAATGGTGAGAAAAATCTCCTTTCTTCAATACATGAAAATAGTTCTACTTTTTTACACCCAAACAATTCACTAATTAATTTTCTTACCCTCCTTTTGTTAATCCTACTACCCATCTATCATTTTTTCTCTCTTTTGTTTTTATCTCCATTTTTCTAATTAGGTGCGTTTAGTGTGCACTCAAAATGTGCTATCAACAATTCTTTTCTTAATTTTAACACCCTCCTTTTGTTAATCCTATTACCATCTATCATTTTCTCTCTCTTTTGTTTGTATCTTCATTTGTTCTAATTAGGTGTGTACAGAGCACACTCAAAATGTGCGATCAACAATTCTGTCCTTATTTTCTTACCCTCCTTTTCTTAATCCTACTACCCATCTATCATTTTTGTCTCTTTAATTTGTTTGTATTTCCGTTTGTTCTAATTAGGTGGGTACAGTGTACACTCAAAATGTGCAATCAACAATTCTCTTCTTAATTTTCTTCCCCTCCTTTTGTTAATCTTATCACCCATGTATCATTTTTTTCTCTTTTGTTGTATCTCCATTTTTTCTAATTAGATGATTACAGTGTACACTCAAAATGTGCGATTTTTTAAATAAAAACACACAAACAAAGTTTTAGAGCATACCCTGCGTGGAAGTATTTCTTATTTTGTTTTTAGTAACTATTTTTGTATGCTTCACAAAAACAGACTGCATATTTTGGTATGCAGATGAGCATTTTAGATTACTTTGTACCAAAACAGACTTTTTTTTATATAAAAATACATATTATAGATAAAACTATTCAAAATGGTAAGAAGAATTTGTATTTTAATTCAAATAAGTAAACAAATAAACATTCGAAATACATAAAACTGTTTATTGACTGTGAAAGTAAACTTTAATTTCATGTAAATTTTAGTTATAATGTCAAAGTTTTATTAAGAAAATTTTACTAATCACCGCTTCTTTAACTAGCTAGGGTATTTACAAATATATTGTTATTCTGACAGGTAAATCTGAAAGGAAATTCAGAGATGGATACTGTGAGGCTCAATCTTGTGGTATGCTAGGAATCAGAGAAATTTATGTATTTTTAAAGAGGTTCCCTTTGATAGAAATGAACTGTTGCATTGCAGCATATCATTTTCACGGCTTAGGCATGGATGTCGGGCTACACAGATAATTTCCACTATTCCTTCCCACACTGGAGCGCAGCACCAGGGGCATGTCCATGTGGATGATATAATTCTCAGACTGAACCAATGTGGAAATTACGAGGTGAAGGGTTGTGATGATGTAGAAGAAGCACAGGGAGAGACAAATATGAGTAGCCATGATTGGATTCATGAGTTGCTATAGAGCAAACCTGGTGTTTTAATAGGGAACGTACGCTGTGATATTCCTTAATTATCCACCATAAGAAATTCTTTACGCTAAATTTTTTAAAAAATTAATGATTATTGGACACTTAAATATCTACACTTGGTTCTCATAAAAAATAGAAAAAACTACACTGTAAAAAACTGAGTTAAAAGATAAAGGTATGTTAACCTTGCATATATATATATATATATATATATATATATATATATATATATATATATATATATATATATATAACTGTTTTTGAATTTGAACTATGAATAAATCATAAAACATAATTTTATTGTTCTGTCAGATTCGTTAGTCCATGTCAATTGCTATATATCATAGGTATAAGGGCCCCAAACCATTTTACAAAAGAAATAGCCAAACACACGGTCCTGAAACATTCACCCACTTTAGCCGATGATTAACTTTTTATATTTCATTCAACATAAATAGAAAATAACCATTGTTTCCAAGGGCAAAATATGCAAAAGCAATACAGTATAGTTGCATCCTTTGGCAATGATATATCCTTCCATCCCTTCCTCTTAAGAACTTCTATTCGCTCTGTTCATTTTCCACTAGTACTACACGTCCTATTTGCCTCCACTGTATATGTGTGAACCCACCAATTGCTTTTTCTAGTAACAGCCCGTCAATAACTTGAACACAATGAATTCCTATTTTTTTTCTTAGCAATTATTCTTTTCTCCCTTTAAGAGATATAGTTATTTATTTTAATTAATGTATACTCATTTTTTCCAAGAGTTTGAGTTTCAGTTGATAATACTTTTTAATTTATTAATCAAATTTTATCACAATGATAACTAATATTTATGGATATATTTCTTTGGTCATCAACTAATTATGAATATGTTTCCCAATGGTCCAACTTTTAGTGTCACCAACAAATACTTTAGAATATCTCATTAATTTTAATATATTAGAAGGTAGAATGAACTATAAATATTTAAGTATCAGCTTTGAAAGTTCATCTATTGTTATTTTTTTTTATCTTCTAAGAACACAAAATTGATAATATGAATGTTCAAAGCCAGTTGTTTTAAATGTCGAGAATCATCGAAAAAAAAATAAAAAGCTCATCTACACAATTGGAACACATATATATTTATCTTTCAATGAAGAAGAAAGTGTATATTTAAAATAGGGGAGATAAAAACGCTGTCTATTTTTTAACATCCTTGGTAAAGTAAGAGGAGCTAGATATAATATAATATAATATAATATAATATAATATAATTAAGCATATCTAAAGGTTGAAAAAAATAAATTTGTTTCTTTAATACGTATAATATAATGATATATGAATCATTTTTTATATTGAACTCTCAACAAATATCTCTCATTTTTTTCTATTTATTTTTTTATCACATTATCAACTCTATCATCATATTTATATTTTTTTCTCTTTTATCTTCTTTCTCTAGTTTTAGGAAAGCATATTGGATTTCTATCAAACATTTTCCTAGATTGCAAAGTATACACTGTATTCTGTTGGGAGGTTTCTTTGCGTCACATATAGGGATCTTATCCCATTGGGATATTAGTCTTAGTTTATATAACTAGTGTAGCTGAGGGATGATATCGAATGCTGGCTATGATCATCTCGTTTCTGGTTATCTTGTATTTATACTTGTTGGTTTTAATACTTGGTAACCAGAAGCTTACATTTTAGCTTCACGTGTATTATGTTCTCATTTCTCGGTACTCCTGATATCTTTCTGTAAAACATGATGCTTTTCTGTCGATTAAAAAAAATATAACGAAGTATACAATCTGTTTTTGAACAGTATATAAAAATAGTCATTAAAAACAAAATAAGAGATACGTCTACACACCGAAACATGCTCTAAAACTTTGTTTGTAATTTTACTTAGAAAATATCAACCATCTTTGAGTGTACACACCTAATAAGAACAAATGGAGATTCAAAGCCTTTTTTTTTTTAATAAAAGTTGGAATGCACAGGCATCATCAGAAGCAAAAGGAAGCCCAACTATGTTGGTACTCCATAAGTGCTAAACAGTTTTTCCAGCAACATCTAAGACGATACCAAGGAACAAGGTTGCTATATTATTAAAAACATGAATAACCAGCTGTAAGTCACATTCTAAATAAAGAGAAAGCCAACCTTTTTGATAGGCTATTTCAATAGCAAGAATTGCTGCATTAAGGGTTTTTGTATCCCCAGGTAAGAAGAAAAGCAACCAATGATAGTTTCTTCGGTCTTTAAACACCATTATAAGCTAAGATTTATCATCAGTGTTATCATACTGGCAACAATAGAAAAATCAAAATTAGCGAGGGATCATTTCCGTCACAAAAATGAGTTTGTGACGGCTTTTATAACAGATTAAATGTTCTTGCAAATTTTGACATAAAAAAAAAATTCTATTGATAAAATTTATTCCGTCACATTTTTTTAAAATAAATAAATAATTTTGTTCACAATTTTTTTTTTTACAAAATGTGACCGACACAAATCTCTCATAAATTGTGAAGAATTATTATCATCACAAAAAATTAAAAATAATAAATTTATCAAAACTTTTTTTTTCCTCTATTTGTGATGGATGTATCATCCCTTATGAAGAATTTTATTTGTCACAAACAATTGTACACCTACTCCTCTAATATTTGTAAATATTTGTAACGGACATATTATCCTTGTGACAAATTAAGTAGTAAGCATTTTCTTAATTCTGATTCATCTATCTCAACCTCTCCATTAGACCAATTCTGTGTGTACAATGTAATAATAAGTAATCATTTTTAAATGTAAATTTGTAAATAACAAAAATAAATTAAAATCAAATATAATAAATAAGCAAGTTTACTTAACATCTCATAATTTCTAACAATAAATTAAATATATTAACAACATTCAAAGTTTTGTTGAACATTGAAAGCATCAAAATATCTATTCACAAACTACCTATTTAAAGTCTCATAATTTGTGACATAAGTAGAATATATAATAAATTTCTAAGCATCCATATTATCATCTTGGTGATCATAGGAGATTGTGGATCACGTTGAACTCGTTGAGATGTTTGACCAAGTAAAAAAACTCTCCATAAGTCATTTGCTCACGAAACAGTAACAGTTGGGTTATTATTTTCCGGAATAAACGTTAAACGTTATTTCCGTAAATCATCGAAAACTATTAGTCATGTGATCAGAAAGGAATATTATTTTCCATAAAAGATTTCTTTAGTTAAATAATATAATTTGATTCATATCAAAGCATATACCTCTCCGTCACATATATGGATCTAGAAATCGAATGTGCGGGTGGAGACCACAATGGGGCTCCTAACCACATGCTTCACGTCCGTCCAAGTTAGATACCCAAAAGCCACATTCTTCTCTTTCTTCTTTCTTGGACTCTCAATTCTCAACTTGTAACTCTGCTTCTCATTCTTCTCCTTGAACACCAACTTTTTGGGGATGACGCTCACGTGGTACCCTTTGACGGCTGTAACGCTAGCTACATAGATTGTTTGTCGCTCCCCAACATTGGTCACCGTTCTCTGAAATTCTTGTGTTGTACTTGAACTGTTGTTATTGAAGAAAACAATAAAAGAAGGGTAGTTAAGGTCCAAAGAGGGTTTGGAACAATCATTGGAAGAGTTTCCTGTGATGACGGTGATGTTCTTTTGGGTGTAGCCTAGTGCACAAAGGAGATTAACATAATCTTTAACTCCCACATCATAAACAAGTCCAGGATTAAGGGCTCTATTAGGGTTGACATGACCTGCTCCCGAGGCAAAAGGAGAGGCTGGGTTGTAACCATCACCAATGTCTTTGATGAGTCCCATGGTGTTGTCAAACATGTCCGATGTTGTCATAATTGCTGACCTAATGGCTGCAACGCTCCATTCAGGGTGTGCTCCTCTCAACAATGCTGCAACACCAGCAACATGAGGGCATGCCATTGATGTACCACTTAACAAATTGAAGTTGCTGAAAATATTATGGGACCCAAACACTTCCACTGGAACATTTTGTGGCCATGCAGCTAAGATTGATGTACCAGGAGCAGTGATGTCTGGTTTCAACACAAATGGACAACTACTTGAAGGCCCTCTGGAACTGTAATCATCCACACTAGGAGCTGGTCTAATGCCTAAAACTGTCTTCTTAAAAGACATGGTTCCTTTTGCACCAGAGTTAGTACTCTTAATGTAACCTTTGACAGTTTCCCCATTTATTGGGGAAACAATAATAGATGCAAAACTATTTTCAAAGAAAAAAGAACTCTCGGAGCTGTTTGAAATTAACACAGCCGCGACAACATCATGCAGCTTAGCCACTTGAGCATCAATGATAGTTCCATTCTTGTCTTCACACACCACAATCTTGTTTTTCACCTTGGCCAGTTCCTTCACTTTGTTGCACAAGCCCATGAAAACAATAGGAACATTGCTGGAAGAGAAGTTTCCATGATAGAGAGACATACCAGTTACTTGGACTCCATTTCCAAGCGTGAGAGTACCGTGAAATTCACGGTCCAAAGTGCCTGCAGCCACAGTTATGACCCATGGTATTCCATTATGAAGCACTCCAAGGAATGGCCCTTCGTTCCCTGCAGACGTGGACACAAAAATGCCTTTCTCCATTGCTGCAAAGGTGGCTATAGCAACAGGGTCCTCATACAAAGGCACATCATCAAAGCCAAATGACAAGGAAAGAACATCAACCCCATCTGATATTGCACTATCTATTGCAGCTATTATATCAGATGCATAATCTCCTTGTTCCCACAATGCCTTGTACATGGCCACTCTCGCACGTGAAGCAATTCCTGTGGCAGATCCAGAAGCATAGCCAAAGTATGATGCCCCCTCAACAACGCTCCCAGCTGCAGTGCTTGATGTGTGAGTCCCGTGACCTTCAGTGTCACGCGTTGAAGAAACATTATTGGTGGTGTTGGGGTGCTTTGCCAGCAACCCTTTGTTGAAGAACTTTGCTCCAATGAGTTTGTTGTTGCATTTGATAGTGCTTTCACATTGGCCTTTCCATCGAGACGGAATTTTAGTCAATCCCTCATCGTTGAAGCTTTCACTTTCAGGCGAAATTCCAGTGTCCACCAAACCAACAATGATATCTTTGCCAAATTGAGACACTGGCCACGCCCCTACATTGGGGTTGAGGCCAAGGAAGTGTGGTGAGTGTGTTGTGTCACGCTTGGCGCGTAAATCTCGCATGCTAGAAACGTAACCCAGGGAGGTTTTGAGAGCTTCAAGCTCTTTAGGTGACAGGTTTGCACTGAAACCGTTGAAGACATTGGTGTAGGTGTAAATCAGCTTAGAGTTAATAACAGAGTTAAGATTGTCGGTGGTGGCTTTGGAATTGTCCAATGCTGAAGAGAGAGTGGAGAGATACCAAGTGTGTTGGGAGGAGAATGATTTGGGCATGGCTGATATATCCATGTGGATGATATAGTTGTCTAACTGAGCCAACGTGGAAATTGCAAGGTGATAGGTTGTGATGTAGAAGAAGCAAAGAGAGAGACAAATACGGGTAGCCATCATTGGATTAAGGTGAATGTGTATAGAACAAGTGTGGTGTTTAAATAGGGAATATATACTGCCTGTGATATTCATTAACTAGCTCTCATAAGATATTCTTCAATTCAACCTCAAAGTTGGAAAATGATTGGATCACCATGGTTTTAAATTGACTTGTGGTTGATCATTTAGAAAATTAAACTTTTATATTACGAAAAATGTAACTAATACAGTTATTATTATGATTGTTGTACGATTACGAAAAATCAAAATACCTTAATATTTATTGTCATAATTGTGATTATGATTGAAAACCACTATTTAAAATCATGGGAACACCTTTTGAATATCAATACTTAGAGAAAGATAATACGAGATAAGATATTAGTTATTAATACAACGTGAGTGAAAAATAACTAAAAATATAGTCAGTAGTATTGATATAGTGTAGGAATATAATTTATGTTTGTCAAAAAAACAAAAAGAGTATAATTTATGGATGTTTAAAACTTCAAATTATATCCAGACCTCTCAAAAAGTTATCTATATATCCCAAAGGTATCTTTTATGGGGCCCTAGTCCCCCCCAATGATTAAGGAGCTACATATGCCCGTGCTTTGGATGATTTTGGACACCTTTGTCTGCAAGACTCATTCATCGACTACTACAAATTTTGGCGTTATTGCTTGTTTGGTCCATGTCGCATTAATGGCCATATCGTGTATATAGTGTCCACAGAAATATCTATTCCTTTCCCACGATGAATTTGAAAAAGGTTTGATTTATAATTTTGTATGTAAAATATTTTTCTAAGCATCTAACAAGAAATTTTATATAAAGATATCGAACTCTTAATATGAAAACCTAAATTTGGTACATTTACAGTAGTTTAATTTAATGACCAGGCTGTAAAAGTTTGTCTATATTCTTCATATTTTTTCAATCCAGCTTGATAGTAGTTTAGAAACTAGACAGGCTCAAGTTGCACTTTGATTTGGTCTTACTTGTGCATTGAACTATCAGGCACATATCCGCACCTGTATGTCAATATCATCATTAATCTACCATCCCCCTTAATACGTTTCATACTCATACCTCACATCAACAAATTTGCTTTAATTTCGTTCTATTTTTCGTTGAGGGTTAAGGGATGCATTAATTAATGAAATGGTTACATGTATCTATCTTTATTTAAATTCCATGTGCTACGGTGATGCTATGTACCATGATTAATGCTCTTGATTGACCCAGTGTATATATAATTCAATAGAAAAAGCATGCTTACTTTGTATCTAGGACACTCCCGTTTTAGTCACGGTCACCACAAATTAAGGCAGGAATCTGCCCTAGAATTACTAAGAGCATTTGTGCATATGTTCTACTTCATTTACTTCTCGCGTGGAGAACCTTAATTACACATCCTTTTCAATTCAACACATGCAGAGTGAGATATATTGTGCCACTGTAACCGCATGGAAAGATCTCTGGGGTTTGAATGTTATCTCTCTTCTATTTCTCAAATTAAACCGTAACATTATGCTTGCATGGGAGAAGTAGAGGAAAAGAAATAATATAAAATGAAGTAGTAAAACTGAAAATAAATAAATAAATTTTAGGTTATGTATATATAAAGATAAAAAAAAAGTTAAAAGAAAAATATAATCATATTAATTAGATGACATTTTTTAATGTTTATGTAAAACAAAATTGACAAATGGATATTTTGCTCTTCTCTTCCAAGTTTTCTTCCCGACAATATTTTGCATGAGTCCCATGTATTATTCTCTTTCTCTCCTCACTTTTCACACATACTGAATAAGTGAAAAGTCATTGAAACTAATGGTTTTTGAACTTGTTGCACCTTCGAAACGATGGGCATGAGGGTTTTTAATATTATTATTATTACTTGTCTAGAAGACGATGCGAAAACTAGAAACTATAAAGGATGTCTAGTTTTGAGTCAAAGAAACTCACATCCAAACTTTAAAAAATTGAGTTAGCTCTATATATATAAATAAAAAAAATATTTATTATTATGAGTATAAAGTGTTTCATATTTATTTTTATAATGAATAAGTTCGTTTATATTTTATAAGGTAATCAAAACAGTAATAGTTCGCGTTAAGCTAAAGGAATTACTAGGATTCTTTTGTCTGTTTCTAGTTTAATAATGATCAAATGATGTTGATATAAACATGAGTGGCTGCATTAATGAGCGTGTAAAGAAAATTTAAATTCGTATTTAATTACAAACTACTATTATATATGTATAATAATTTATTTTTATTTTTATAATAATTTTGTTCAAAATCATATCAATGATAATTTCTAGTTAATTGATAATATTATTTTTTTACACTAAAAATCTAAAGAAATTAGATTCTATAAATATTTTCTTAAATTGAATATGATAAATCCAGATTAAGAAGATATAAAATCGATGTCATCATCATTGCTCCCTATTCTTTTTTTAGAGGATCATAGCTCACTATGGTAATTATATAGATACAGATAGGACTTCAAATAATAACCCATGAGGCACCACTTGAAAGTTGCATATGCGTATTTCTTTGGACGCTCTTCTTTTTTTCCATCTCTATGAACAGCTGATCGAAGAGATCTGTTTACACTTTACTGCAACGGGGTTTCCGTAACCGAAGTAAGCAACCTCGATAATGAACAATTTATTTTGCTTAATGAGCAAAGATAATTAATATTAAAATTTGAGTAAGGAGATGTTCGGAAGATATTTTGGACCTTGTCACGTGGCCAAATAACCCACGATACCAACTTAAGTGTATTTTCCTCATCTATCACTATATAACATTTCATGTCTAGAGATACAGGTGTTGGAAATCTTTTATCCTTTAATCCTTATTTTTTATTCACATATACATGTCTTAGGACCATTCATCAAAAGTTTTATAATTTATGCATGTTTGACTATTAAAAATTAAATAAAATATTTAGATTCATAGTTGTTTCTTGATCTAAGCATTCTTTAATGATTGTTGCAAGATTTTTGTAATTATCCATCACAAACATGAACAATGTCATTATGATTTTTTCTCAACTAGAATGAGACCTTCGTAATGCTTCAAATGAAAAGAAAATAAATTATATACGACGGTTCAATATATTGGAGACCATAACTTACTAATAGTATGTTAACCTACTAGGATTTTAATTATTCTCTAATGGGTTAACAGTGACACTTATTTATTTAAGTTCCTATCATCTTATTTGGTAGTCACTCAAGTTGATCACATAAAATATGTTAGATTAAAAATCTAATGCAATTACATTGTTTATATTGACTATTTGAGAGTGCAATGGAAGAATCTCTCTTTCACATCACTAAAATCACAATTGCATTAATTTGCAATTCATTCTATTCATCACCCCTCTTTTAATTTGTTTTTCTTTTCGAACTGTATCCTCTGGGTCAAATCGTTATCTGATCCCTTTAACTCGGCCTTTCCGGCTCGGGTCCTGAACCAGTTCAATCTTATCATATCAGATCTAAGCCCAATCCAATCATTTTTAAAGGTCTAAACATGCCATAAAACTGAGAATCTCAGGATATGGTAAAATATTTTAATATACCATAACACCTCGACCCATGAATATCAAAGAAGATACACACTCCAAGCAAGGATAAAATGCTCTCAACTTGACCTAAGACAGCAGGTCAATTAAACAATACACTTCACTTAAGTACTATGAACTAGATTATCTTCATTACGAGAAAATCTTTTCCAGAACACAAACTATCATTGCAATTTGTTACTTATTTTACAACTTTATATTAGTGTTTGTTATTGTATGAATATATTATTTCTAAGTTAAAATGTCTAGCAGAGGACACTTACAAACATGAGAACTAAAACAAATTAAATATTTTAGATGATGCTAAGGGATATTAAGAGAGAAAGTCTTTGATTCGAATTCTATCTTTTGATTAGCTAAAGTTTGTTAGTAGATTCTGTTTAACATTGACTATGTGATTAGGTTACTCCTATTACATTCCACGGTTTCACAATTTCCTTATTTCTTGAATGATGTCATCACTAACATATCTCAAGGTCATTAAAAAATTCTTTATAATTCCTTGTACATTCTTGTTGTATTTATATGTATATTGTTTATAATCAAATAATGCATATTTCCAAGCCTTAGGAAATTGTTCTTTAAAACTTAGGAGACATATTTGTTTCATGTTCCATAGGTGTTGTTTATAGTGGTATTTTTTTAGTCAAAATTGAGTATTACTTTGTAGGTTTGTATTATCTTTCAATATATGCAACTCTGTATTTAGTGGATTACCTAAGTGAAATTCAATTTCTATTGGAGAATAAAAAAAAAATCTATGAAATTGTGTGTCAGTTTTGTCATTTCTATATAATATAATGATCATATGATTACAAAATTGTGCAATTACATAAATAATGCTTAGTCTTTTAAATTTTGGCCTATAAATAATAATCAGTCTGGATCAAGTAAACGAATGGGCCATATTTTTCACTTGCATGAGCCCAGACAACCTGAAAAGGACATGGACTTGATGTTTTCAACATCGGGGCTTCTTTATGCATTACATTTTTTCTAAACACACACTCGTCTTTATATTTTTTCTTTTATTTTCTTAAAATTAATCCAATCACACCTTATATTTTTATTTTAATAAGTTTATTTCTCACAAAGAATAAGTAAATTTCACTGACGCTTGCGATGGGTGGTACCTGACATTAGGATAAGTGGATAACTTCCCATCTTGCAAAGCCACTTGCATATTCTCCCTTAGACTGAGACCTTGGATGAACTATGCATATTGACATCGACACCTTTTACAATGCTTCTTTCGAGAATTCAACTAATTCACGTGATTCCTAATCGGTCCAATTTGATAAACAGTGAGGAATCTTTAACTTCTATTTATCGAAGCAAATCACATAGAAAGACATGAATATATAAACATTTTCCCAAACCCCACGCCAATATTGGTTATTTGCTATTCATTTCTGTATATACATTCGTGAAATCTCATGAAGAAAATTAAAATACATGGACATTGTAAGAAAAAGAATTATCATCTACATCAATATCAACAATATTTTTAACCTAAATTAATTGGAATCAGTGAAAAAAAATATCATAATAAAGATTACTTTAAAGATGCTAAAATCAGTTAGATGATCAAATAGTATTTGTATTCTTACCTAAATCAAAAAAGAATTAATAATATTATTCCTACTTTACAGCATTTTTCTTGTTCTTTATTATTATTTAACTTAATTACACTTTTCATCCCTTACAATAATGGTGTGGTTGTGGCTTTTGTGATTTTGATTGTGAAAATTACGTTTTTAAGTATTGAAATTGTGAACATTAATTTGGTCTCTCTATCAACCCTTCGTAATTAAACATTTAGTGTGTTTTATTAACATTGAGAAAATTAATTAATTTATAATGAAATCGATTCTATAAAGTTGATTATGAAAATATGTGATTTTTTGTTTGAATATTTTTTATTCTAAAAGTAAGTTAGTATCAAAACTTATATTTTTTTATTATTATTATTCTATACAAAAGTTACATAAAATTGTTTCAACTCATAATTTAAACTTAGAATTAATTTCTTAACATAAAATCAAACATGTTAATATGACCTAAAATCACATTAGCTGACAATATATCGTGATTCTAGATAATTTAATATGAAATCAAACGTACACTCAATAAAATTTAATGGCGTGACACCAAATGATAACGTGTTGATAATATGTTAGCTAACACATATATTGATATATATAATTTTATTACACAATCTTTCTAGTATTACAATTATGAAGAATCAAAAATACAATTAAAACATGTCAATATATGTGTCAAACAACACATTATCATTTGTCACATTAATAAAATATGTTAAATGTTTAACAAAAGTTCTAAAAAAAACTAAAATCACACAATTGTGATATTTGTTGGATCCAATTTGCATAATTAAATCTCGGAGACCAAAGTTTTAAAATTATTATACCTAAAGAACCAAGACAAAAAGTACAATTAAGTTTTTTTATTTTATTTTATTTTATTTATTTCATACTTGTCTCTCCTTAATTATTATAAAAAGTGTTGTAAAAATTTAAATAAAAAATATACTCAATAAAAAAAATTATGGAATGGCAACACTATCAAAAGTAAAATGATTTTTTTCAAAAGAAAAATGCATTTCCAATACTCTAACTTATTATTTAAAAGGAATATATTAATAAATTATAGCTTTTAAGAATAATTTATTATATACTAATATATATCTTTGAAATATTGAAAATAAAACAGATAATTGTAATTTATATAATAATAGTTATTTTTATTTTAATTAAGTTTAATTTCAACTAATTGATTATTTTAATTGCACAATTAAGATTCACCGTTTTTTCACCTTAATCTTTCCCCTAATATGTTTAGCTCTTCAAACTAATTTCAAGCATCTAAATGTAGTAAATGTTTGTTGAAAATAAAAATATTTATTAACTCAAGAGAGAAACAAGACGGAGTTTCACATTAACTTCTACTTGTATTTTTGTGAGATAAATATAAGTATCCGTATACCTTTGAATTAAATTTTTAATACCAAAAAAAATATCAAAGTATAATAAATGTTACTTTTCTAGTAAAATTTTATTACTTTTAAATGTTTTAAATTAAATTTATAAATATTTATATTATCCCTCAAAACAGAAATTGCCATATAATTAAAAATTATTGATTTTTATAATAACTACTTTATAAATTATATCTATGATAATCTTTAATTAGTTAATAATGTTAAAATATTTCTATGAAAATTATATTAAAATTGAATTCATTACAATATCCACAATTTCTTTGCATATATATGACCCTTCATGGCTTAACGAAAAACTAAACAAAATTAAAGAAAGATCTAGTCTAGTTACATTATTTAAGATTACAATACAGTTTTGTCAACTAAAATTTAATGAAAATTTTCTTCGTAATTTCCTTTTTCTATTTAAATTTAATCTAAATACACACTGATAATGTAAAAGTATGTAATACTATTTTAAAATTCATATATAGATTAATTTCTAATAGGTTAATATTAGAAATATCTTTATACTAACAATATTTA
>PYAF01004387.1:1649209-1659294 GCA_007407185.1 Glycine tomentella | reverse complement strand
ATTTTTTTTTTTTTTTTTTGATAATGTCTCTCTTAAGGATTGGATTGTGAAGATTGTATGCTATATATAAAAATGGATTGATTTTACTGAAAACAATTAAGGAAAAAGTTAAAAAAAAATACAATAATTAGTTATTAACAAAATAGAAAATACTAATGTACCTAAGCAAAGATAACATGCAATCTATTGATGGAAGGTTTCTAAAATTAATTAATTAATACCTAATTTTTAGGTGTGTTAATGTTTTTATTTTATTTTTAAAACACGGTTTCCATGCATATTTTAAAAACTCAACTAACTCCTTAACTAAAGTTTTAAAAATAAAGGCATTAATGAAGTAGAGAACCTCATAATAAATTTCACACGGCAACAGTCACCTCTACGCCTAAACAATTAATGATTATCATAGTATAAATATTTATTCTCCAAGTCATGGGAAAAAAATGGAACAACACATACAACAGTTTATAAGATTTGCATGTTAATTTTGTAATATCAAATATTATTTTTCAAACATTTCTTCATTTAATTTAAGTTTAAAAAAATACTCATGTAAAACATGAAATACTTATTAATATTAACTATAACACACTCAGCAGTTTATAAGATATAAGAGACATATCATGGATCAATCTTAAGAGATGACTCTTTCCCTAATTGGTTATTTCCTTTTAGTTTTCAACGTGGATTTTATTTCCAAGCTTCGTCTCTCCTTGTATATATATGCTCCTATTATATATATCCTATTTAATTATCAAGTATTCATGTCATTTGTCATGTTAAAATCTCTTAATTGAATTAGTGACTGTTTTCAACAAAATTATCTTTTGAATTCCAAAAGGATAAAGAAAACTACATTTCTGTAAGGAAAATATGCTCAATTTACTGAAATATTAGTGAAAATATAAAAAAAATTCTTACACATAACCGGTGATAATTTCTTGTCATTATAAGAAATAAAATATCACTTAAAAGATAACGAATGGACTTCGACGCCTACACGAAACTTTTGCAATAAATTTTCATCGTAAACATCAAACTCGACTCAAATAATATTTGCAATAAAAGTTAAAATCAAAATGGTATCAAAAGGTATGAACGTTTCTTTATTAGAATTTTCTCATCCTAAAAAATATATATATAACATATTTAATTCGATAATTAAACACAAAGAATTTACTTTAAATAAATAATGTGTAATATACTACTTTTTATAAGAAGAAATCGTAATTATATACGGTCAATGGTGCATTCCTTCTCATTCGCACGGTGGTTCATATCAATATCCAGCTTACGTTTGCTTTAGAAAGGGGACCCACGTTTGACCGTCTGCCATAAAAAGATGAGTGGGTGGTGTAAAAGTTGATAAATATTTAAAATGTAATCAATGGTGATTCATTTTCATTCATGGGGTTGTTATGCATTTTACCTTTGCTTTAGAAAAAAGGGGACCCATTTTTCACCGACGAACTAAAAAAGATAATTGAGTGGTGTAACGGATTGAATAACAAAATGGATTTTTCATGATGTCATGTAATTTTTTTTTATCATGTTATAAGTGTAAAAGTATCTAGGTTTTGTTTATAAACATTTTTTGACAAATATTCGGGTAATTGTTTATGTTCAGTGAAATTTATTTTCTTAATTGCTATTTTCTTTATTCACAATACCTAAATTTATGATCTAAGCAGGAGTGTAAGAAAAAAAAAAACTGAATGGATTCAAAACCAAATCAAATCAAATTATAAAATCGAATTATTTTGAGACAAATATTGAACCAATCTATTTTATAAAATAATTAGTTAGCTGAACAATTTTTATAAAGTGACTTGGTTGTTTGGTTCTTTAAGAAAACTGAATTATATACGAGTACCGAATAAATATAATCGAATTGAATCGATTTAAACCAAACCTAAAATATTCTAATCCGATTCCGGGAGAAATGACGTCTAAACCGATATATTTTATAAATGGTATCGAACTGAATCAGTTTGATTAGGATTTAAAAAAAAAATCAAAATCATGCAGTCCTAATCTAATTTAAAGAACTAGACTAAACCCCATTTAATTTTAACAAACATAATATATGTATATTAAAATAGATTTTAACATAAAAGAAATGAAATTGGCAGGAGCAGGAGGAAGCTTAATTGGTGAAGGATATGATGGGTAGGACCATATATAGATACGTGATAGGATAAGGGATCCCGGTTGATATCTAAGGTGATAGTGAAAGGTTAACAAAGTCTATTCCGGCGAGTCAAAATCAGAATCCTTTGCGACCAAACTCAGGTTCGGTTATGACTTATGATATACCACCACTTGGAGACGGAAGCACACGTGTTTGCTCCCCTTGTGGTTTCAAAACAACTTCACACACAAAAAAATAACATTAATAAAAATAATATATAATTTATTTTCTATCAAACAAGAAGATATTCAATCTGTCATGTCAAAACATAGTTGCTATGGATTAATTTTAACCGTTAGAATTATTGGTTTTAAAATATAGGGTTAGATTTCTTTTTTTTCTTTTTCTTCTTTTCTTATTATGTCCCTGATATATCCCTACCCCAATGCCTCTCTTGCACTCGTAACTATCGTCGTCATTGTCGCAACGATATTGAAGTCATCGTCGACATCTCCACTACTTCCAAAAAATCAGATTGCAAATTTGTTTTAGATCGAAACACAAGCTCCTTTGTCAATCTAGATCTTGATTATGATATGGATCTAGAGATTCAAATTTAGTACAAATACAATTGTAAAAACTAAAAAGAAAGGAAAATACAAATGGAATTAAGGTTCATTGGCTTGTGGTTATTGAATTTTTTTTGTAGATTTGAGAAAGGGGTTGCATATTTTTTTCCTGATTTGGCAAGGGAAAATCGTTGTGATTTATCGCCGTCAATGAGGTGATTGTGGATGTGTTGTCGCTGTTGGCTTGGAAGAGAGAATCGTTAGAGTGCTTTCGTCGTTGTCATTATCTTCATCGCTATGGTGATTGCAGATGTGTTGCCACTATTAAACTAGAGTTCTTAAATATTGAATTTCAATCAACTATTTTTTCTAATCATTTTCTTAAAAGACATGCAGAGACATCTGAACAGAACTAAATTTTATTTAATGTTTTAATTATAACTCTCTTTCAATATCATTACCTTCTAAAAACAAAGTCCTCTTTTATACTGTATATCTTTACTGTTCGTTCTAGTTTTATAGAAGAGCTAAACTTTATCCTTGAAAATTTATTGCATTTCATATATAGGTTTAACTTAATCTTTTTGATTCATTGAATTCCTCCAAGCCAATAGTTACTCTTGCATCTCAAATATAATGCCTACCATTTTTTTAAAATTGATGTTTAGGAGTTAAATGATAAAGAAAAAATGGAAATAAAATTTTCATTTTTAATATATTGTTAAATTTGATAATTTTTTTTTAAAAATAGAGAATTTGAATAATAATTTACCATGGTTTAATGTTCTAAATTTCTCTTAAATTAAAACCTTACTACTAAACATACAGTAAAAGAAAACTGATCAACTGACATATCATACTATGCGTTAGATAAATAATTATGAGCTCTGACTAAAAAAATTACACCTATGTACTTTCTATATATGATCAAATTAACTATCAAAAGATAGTTTGTGTTTATTTTGAATATTATAAGGATCTAACATTTACTATTTTCTATTTAATTAATAATTGTCTGTGTACATTTTAGCTCAAGTGGGTAATTTGAAACGGGAACTTGCAGCCATACTCTACAGGAACTTCCCTTTCCAATTAATTTTCCTTTTCCCCCCATCTAGCATTGTGACAGCCCTACAACTTTCGGTGATACTTGATTACAAATTGAAACTTGGCTTATAATGATGAAGCCTGCTAGATTAAAACAACACCACACTTGGTATCATGTGGAATTCCTTTATTCTTTAACTAGCTCTATATAGGGCTACAGAATTGAGGTCGATCATTTGGTTTAGTTCACAACTTTGGACTAACTTTTTAACAAATGACGAGAAGGTTTGAAAGGTTATAGAAATACCACAACTTCAACACACTTTATGTTCAAAGGTGTAATTTAGATGGCTTTTTGGTCATGTCATTAATATCTTCACAAATTAATTAATTAATTATAACTTATAAAGTCTGGCTAATCGGTTAAAAAAAAGAAAAATATTTAATGTGAAAATAATAAAAAAAAATTAAAAAAAAAATCATAAACAACATAATTTTTCATCTTCTAATAAAAATGCTTTCGCTTTAAATTCTTTAACTGGTATTCTAATAACAGTAGTTAGTATTTGTCTAATTTATAAAAATGGTTTTTGTGGTCCAATATTCAAAGCGTGGGATTATATAAAACACATGATGCCTGTCTAATCTAAGGTTCACTAGAATTATTACCTCACGTACATTTTATTTTATATAATAAATGATGGTCATTAACGGCATTAAAATGATGAAAAATTGAAAGGAACTTAAATTTCGAAGTTTTCAATGAAAGCACAAAATTATTGTCTCACATACACTTTATTCATCATATAACGGTTCTAACTTCTAATTAATTGTTGTCTATGTGAAAGATAGTTTACTGTTTAATATCCTTCTTTTTTTTCCTGTTTATTTCCTCTTAAAACTCAAAGATACATTTTTTTAATGTGCTATGAGAAATCAGTATTTAATTTGTGGAATATTAGATTGTGATTTCGCGGTTCCAGTTACAGCATGGGTGATTATGTAGGGTGAGTTTATTTGTCCGTTGAACAACAATGTTATAAGAGTAATATGAATAATTCACGTTGAACCTTCATTTGAGGCCAAAGAATTGAAAATCAAACACACGTGCAGAACCAGAATAACAAACGAAATGCAAAACCTTTAAAAAAACAATAATATACACATAATTGAAATGTAAAACAAATAGAATGCATACAATTTATATACAAATTTAAGATAAATAATCAATGTGTAACATTAATCTACAGAAAATAAAAAAGCTACTCTTCAATTTTGTGATACAACTGGAATCTTTTATAATTATCACTGGAAGGACATTCCAGAAACTCAAAACCACAAGATCGACTTAGTAATGAAAGATTTGAAGTAGTATATATGAGATTATATGTGCAAATTTTAGTGTGATTATTGTAAAAAGAAAATTCAGAAACTCCACGAAGATGAATATTTAAAAATTATATAATTACATACTGTTGAACATTCGACAAGTGTATCGATCGTTTCAAATAATAAATTGATAAGTAGAGTATCGTATCCACAAGGATTGAGTCACAAAATTTATCACAACTATAATCTTTAAATTGGATGAAGAAAAATTAATAAGATTGAGTTTTAATATTTTGATATGATGAAACTAAATAATAAACCTAAGAATTAATAAAAATTCAAAATAATAATATTTGGATTTTTTTTTTGAGAAATTATGAGAAAGAATTCTAGCCAAGGCGCACACACTGTTTGATCCCAACTTATTTAATTAGATTGATTGCTACATTCAATTATACTAATTATTCAAATAATGTATTTTTCCGTTAAACTAGTTAAATTTTAATTCCTTAGTGACTTTAACCATTTAATCCAATCAAAACCCTATTTCCTTATTGATCTATCATAAATTAAGCATTAAGAAAATACATATATTAATTTGTAATCATACATCCCTATCCCTAGGTAATGTATTGATTGTTATTCCACCTTTGTCAGAAATTAAAATCTCAATATTCCTATTGTGAACCCTGACCCTCAGAACTTCATCAAAGTGATCGATTTCAATAAAGATATATAATTTATACAACACAAGGGGAAACAAAACAATTTAGCATCAAAGAATTATAGAATTCAATCCAACATCAAAGAAGTTCACATGAGGTAGTGGTCTTAACTACAAAGAAGAATTAGCCAGACATATTCATGTCTGACCTTGAGTACATGAACAAAATATATCTAGACCAAGAATCTCAAAGGAAAAGAAGAAGAAGTATAAATTCCTTCAATCTTGATTTAATCTTCTTAACCTAGCTTCTTTCAATCTCTAAAGCTGTCTCTTTTACTCTTGTTGTGTTGTTTCTCAGTGTAGCCGTCCTTTCTTCCATTCCTCTCAGTCCTTATTTATAATTAGGTTGTAGAAACTCCCTTTGAGTCTGTTTGGATACAAGGCTAAAAGTGCTTTTGGGAGCTTCTTTACTAAAAAAAGCACTATATTTTCAGTAGAGAAGCTCTCAAAAGCACTTCTGGCTTGTATCCAAACAAGCCCAGAAATCTTCTATTTTCGTGCAATATCAATTCAAATCTTGAAATCCCGTGTCGCTGGCGCTGATAGCTTGGTCTTAGCGCTGATAACGTGACCTACTTAAATGTTGGCGCTTATGGCGCCAGATCTCACGCTGGTAGCATGAGATTACAGAGAGAATTGCTATCTTCTGATCTTGTGGCGCTTCTGGCTTCATATCTCACGCTGGTAGCGTGAGATGGCAGAGAATTCTGGTGCAATTTAATCCTTGGCGCTGATGGCACCAGATATGGCACAGATGGCGCCATGTTCCAGAGAAATGTTGGAGTACAAGTGTGAGTTAAATGTCCCACATCGGATATAAATAGAAAAATTTAACACCATATAAGTGAGGAGAAGACCCATAAACCTGAGCCTTAAGGTTTTGGGTCAAAGTGTGGTGTCTAATTCACTTAGATGGTTGCTCGTGTAAATCTCCCCGATATTTATCCCTCTCGATTTCACAACAAGCGGTATCAGAGCCGATGGTTTGATTTGGTGACCGGCTCGTTTGTTTAGACGGCATTTGTGGATCCATGGACATAAGATCCTTTGTATCGAAAGTCTTCCTGGCGAGAGTGAGTCCATGCATGTATAGGCCAGGTAGCGAGTCTTGCAAGTGTTGTTGCAACGGTACAAGATTTGGTTTTCGCTCGAGGGGGAGTTTGTTTACCATGTGGAAAAGACTCACTTGAGGGGGAGATTGTTGGAGTACAAGTGTGAGTTAAATATCCCACATCGGATAGAAATAGAAAAATTTAACACCATATAAGTGAGGAGAAGACCCATAAACCTGAGCCTTAAGGTTTTGGGTCAAAGTGTGGTGTCTAATTCACTTAGATGGTTGCTCATGTAAATCTCCTCGATATTTATCCCTCTCGATTTCACAACAAGAAAATCCCCTGTGTTTGCTTCTTGGCGCTGATGGCGTGACTTCTCACGTTGGTAGCCTCATACTACAAATCATCTTGGTTTATTGAGTTTTCTTTCTTTTTCTTTTTCTCTTGTTTTCCTGCCATAAATTACATAAAGATGATGAGATAAGTTGTTAATTGAAACCAATCAATCAAAATATCCAAACTGAGATCTAATATGGTTCCATTATGATCAATTTTTGCTTCTTTTAGCTCGAAAAACCTTATATGCTAGACGCATATCACATACTCCTCTCTTGAGATTAGCAATAATTACATTTACAAAACAAGTTTAATTCCTTTTCCTCTTTGAAAACATTAAATGGTTTTCAAAAACAAAAATAAAACAGGCCCAAAATATATTTTTTCCTCTCTCGCCTGTTGTAACAAAGCAAGCCATGCATACTCCCTCGTCAATTTACCAATTTTGCTTGCAAATTACACGGATTTCCTTCTTTCTCTCCCTGAATCAATGCTTGTAAATTGTAATTGTACCTGATCTCTCATTCAGTCAGCTAAAACAAATTCACATCAAATTATATGATGAAAACCAGTGTGCTTTTAGTACCAGTCAAACCAAATACACTTCATGCAACCCAAGAGGCTATAAATACCAGCAACATAACTGTGTTAAGGGTTGAAAAATTTTCGATGAATAAAGAAATCACAAAAATATTTCAAAAAATAAACAACACCTCATTGTTGTATATAAAGGAATCCAATTACAGAGGAGTAGAAAAACATAGCTAAGCAGAGTTTGAGCAGCCTCTATTCAATCCTGAGGATCATTCATTTTTTTTTATTCATATAATGTGGAATCTGGGTCAGTTATGCCTTCCCTTTTTTATTAAACTATTATTCTCACTACCAATAGTGCTATTGGCACTACCACTACCAAGCTTGGTGAAATCCCTCTTTTGCCCCCTCACCAAATCGACATCCCTCCCCCTCCCCTGCAACTTCCCCACGACACCCCCACCCCACCCCCATTCAAATTCAAGTCTCACTACTCTGCCTCGCCTTTTCGTCGAGTCTGAAGTAGCGTTATTGCCTATGTGCCTCCACAAGCACCATTGCAACCCAAATGATCTACACACCATCACCTAGTCCACGTGCAACCTCAACCTCTGAGGCCCTTCGTACATGCGTGACGGTGAGGAAGGTCGAGGACAAAGCCCGAAGGTTGCGCACGGAGAAAGGAGATAGGGTGGGTTGTTGTGAGTGGTCTGTGGGGGAAGAGGAACGGAAATGGGAAGGGGGGGAAGGAGAAGGGGAAGGGGAGGGTGTACAATGGAAATACACTCCTGAGTAAAAAAATGAAGGGAAAAAAAACAATAGAATCTTATTTTCATTGCGCGTGCAGGATAAAAAAACACAATGAAAATACAATTTTGTTGAATATTATATAACATAATGATATTTTTGTTGTGTTTTTTTTTGCACTCCCAAATAATAATGAAAATATGATTTTGTTGTTCACTTGTATAATAAAGTCATCTTTTCGTTATGTTTTTTTCCACCCTATTTATGTAACAGAAACACATTTTCATTATGTTTCCGTTAAAGAGATAATTTGGGAATATAGCTAACAAGAATGATGTTAACAGCAAAAATGATATTGTCAATAACAATACCCTTTTTTTTTACCTTGTGATGTGTTAGGCTCGGTCCAATCTCTAAACAAAGTTATCTCTATTTTAATTTAGGATTTTGTTATGTACACCCCTATTTTGTCTAAGTATACCACCATATCCCCCTTTTACCTCCCATTACCCATTATATCTTTTTTCTTCAAGAAGTATCCCATTTTGCTTTTCAGAATAGGTATATATTTTCAATAAAATATCACCTAAGAATGAAGATGATTGACGATAAATAAATAAAATAAATGTTTATCTTACAGTCATGTTTGTTAGTTTTAGGGGAGTGTATTAGATTAAGATTTTAAAAGACTATTTTAGTATAAAAAAGTCTTGTGAATTTTAAAGATTATGTAGAAATATTATGACTTGTCAGATTTCTTTACAAGACTTTTATTATAGTTTGGATTTTAATGTATTTATATCAAAAGCATTAAAAGGATTTAAAAGGACTTTATAAACTTATAAGATTTGAAAGGATTTTGTGAATTTTTAAAAACACATTCAAAAACTTACAAGAGATTTGGATAAAAGAAAGTAAAATCAATATAATTTTTTAATCTTTTAATAGTTATATTTATTCTAGCTTTACTTTTTTATTCTCACTTTTGAATTTGAACAATAGATTTAAAATTATACATTGATTTTTTGATTTTTTAATTACTATAATTATTTCATGATAAATATAATAACATGTTTAAATAGGATACATTAATAAGTATATAATAGAAGAGAGTAGTGAGGGTGGAAATTGGTAGGAGGATTACTAAGTTATGTGGATGACAAAATTAAGGATGTCACAGGTAATGAGCATAGTCAGTATATAAAAAAACATTATTAGTCTTAGCACATAAAACAAAGATTACTTTTATTTAGAAAACAAAGGAAAATTGTGTAGAGAAGAGGAGTATATTAGACATTTTTTATTCCAAAAGAATAAGAAAAATATATATGATACACTCATCTAGAAGAATATTAAAGAAAAATAGAATATGTGTGATGAAAGAAAAGAAAGTCTTGTAACTAATAGAAAAAGAAAAAAATTCTAAGAAAATCTTAAGGGATTGAGTGAGATTGTTTGATAGATGTTTTATATTAAAAAGTATGATGAAATCCATCAAAATCCTTCTTAAAAAATAATTCATCGAAATTTGTATATTTTTTAATATCAAGAGAATTTTTGTAAGTTATAAAAAAAATCTTAATTAAATATCACCCTCACTACTCTCTTCT
>PYAF01004387.1:1622033-1643124 GCA_007407185.1 Glycine tomentella | reverse complement strand
GACATGTAATCGATTAAAACAGAGGCATTTGCATTTTCCAGACTGATGTAATCGATTACAGGATGCTTGTAATCGATTACAGGGATCAAAAAACATGCTTTGGCACAACCACGTAGTATGAATCCTACGGATCACCAATCCGTATGAGTCCTACGGATTGGCAATCCGTAAGACTCATACGGATTGGCAATCCGTATGATCATACGGATTGGCAATCCGTAGGACTCATACGGATTGGTGATCCGTAAAGCTCCCACTTTTACAATTTGTTAATACGGATCCTTAATCCGTAACATACACCTTACGGATTACAAATCCGTACGCATGCCAAGGGAAATGCACTTACCTCGTCGCCGGAAAACGCCAACACCTTCGTCGCCTACCACCAGAAGCCGCCGTCCAGAGTCCGACAGAGGAGAACCACCTGAACCAAAATCGCCACAAGCAGACGCAGAGCACAGAGGAAGAGCGGAACGGAAACGATTCGAATGCTGCTGCTGGGTGTATTAGAATTTCAAAAAAAGCTTTTGTTTTATTACACAAAGTGAAGGCTATTTCGGGTAATTCACAGGTAGCTGCTGGGTGTATTAGAAATTTGCTGGGTGTAGGAAGTTAAACCCTTTTCTATTTTGCATGTCAATTTTCTCCCTTATTCCCACATTCACTAATTCTGCTTCTTTGCATTTTTTAGCAGATATACTGGATATTCACAAGATACAATGTACCCCCTGGTAGGTTTTTATCTAATAAGTGCTTAAAAATAATAACGCAATAGATATAGAATAGATAGCACATATACAAATAATGTAACAAATTTTTACACCATTATTCAATTAGAAAGACAATATATGATAAATTTGTTAACCTTAAACTACTTAAAAGTCATATAATGATTTTTGATTGATTGAGGATATAATTTTTTTTACAGTGACAGTACATAAAAATTAAACTCATAATTATATTGTGCATGTTCTTCATTAACATTGGCATACTTTTGTGTGGGCAATTTTGCAGAGCTGCTATGGGGTATTTGGAGGTCAACAATTCTCAACTTACTACCCCTCCAATGGGGCATCTGGCCAAGTGGGATTGGTTCATAACATTTACCCTTTCAGTGCCCAATATCCATACAATAGCCAGTCTCATGGTTTTGGAGTCCAATATCCACAAATCCCTAGGCACTATGGTTCAGCTGGTATCCTTGCACTTCCTTCTTCAATGGCAATGCCAAATATTAGTGCAGGTAAAAGCTAAGTCATTTTATTGATATAATCTATTTGACTATCCAACTCAAACAAGAGGGCATTAAAGGGTAAAATAATGTAGCAGTTACAACAACAGCAACTACAACAACAGCAGAGGCAATAAGAACAAGTGTAGGTGCTTCACAAACCGCTGGAACAACTTCTGAACAAAATTCTTCTGCTGAATCTCTACATAGACAAACCCATGATGTCTTGTAAAGCTAAATATGTTGAAAGGTGATGAAAAAGGGTAAGAACCAAGAGAGGATGACATTGACTATTTAAGAAGCATATTAAGTAGTGATTCCTAAAAGAGGCTGATAAGTACTCCAATAACTCAACCCGGAACCCTTCATTCAAGGAATGGGTACATGATGTACAATACATAAAGCTTATGCCACTCATCAACCTAAACCAATCCTTAATTCATGCTCTAAATATTGCAGCCTTATACTCTTCCTTATAGGCTAATTTTACTAATTAACCCTGGATTGACTAGTTATTTTGAAGGAACTTATTGAATAACTAATAAGATTATTTTTTTTTACAACACTGATAAGGTTAGTTCATGGTGGGAGATTTGAATAATTTACAAAAAGATCTTATGTTAAAAATCTCATCATCTGTCGTTGTACACCAAAAAACAAATACTTTGAGCTGGGACTGCTCAATCCGTCAATTTACTAATGGGGTGAATGAATGTCATGATGATGAGGTTTTGAAATACAGTCTCTTTGCTTTTACGTACATAATATAACTATAAAACTGTTTTAAAATAATAATAGTTACAAAAAATAAACTAATAAAAGTAATTATGCCGATACCTCGTTACAAATAAATCAATCCGACACAATGGAATTGGCTTTATAAAACAATCAAGCCTTTTTTTTCTAATATAGGGATAGTTTATACCTTCCAATTGCTGGCAAGTTTAGTTCATAGCCATTCCAATACAGAAAACTTAAATCCGTTGTGGGATCCTATACTTGATGGATTTATGCCACAATTGTTGAAGACGTGATACCGAGTAACATTTGTTAATAATACTTCAGTAAAAAAAAAAAGTTGATTTATTAATATCCTGAAAATATTTGTTAGTATCTTAATATCTTCCTAAAACAATATTCAATTCACTTGGATTGAAAATTGAACTTGAGATGAAAGAAAAATAGAAATTATAATTCATTTTTATTACTCTAAATACTTTTTATAAAAGTTTTCTAAATACTGCCTTAAAAAATTAAAAAGAGATCATATAACAAACTTTTCTGTGAAACGAATTGAAATAAATTTTAAGAAAAATTATATAAAAAATCATAAGTCCCTTTGGTAAATCCTTATAAGTTCTTTCAAATGTTTCTTAAACTAATTTTTCTTGAGAATTGTATCATGTTGGCTTTAATTCAGAGACAAGGATTGTCTAGACTCCATAGTACTCCTGGTGGGTACTTGGTACATTAGAGAGGCATTAAAAAGTATAGATGGCAAAATGGACTATTCGATCCAATTCAAGTTATCCTGATACGGGTTGCAAACTAAAACGGGATGGGCCAATCCGAATTTAATTTGGACCTAAAAATGAAGCACAAGCCTTGTTTTGTGGGTTTTTAATGGATTTTAACTGACTTAGTCCACATTAAACCATGATTAGGGTTGGCTGAAAAGTCGGCATTTAGTTTGAACTAAAGAATTTATAATCAAGTCCTATATTTTATTGGATGGACCCGACTAACCCGATCTATTTTGTTACCTTAAAAAGTAAGTGCAAAAGCTAAAATATACAACTATAAGGCTAAAGCAAACAAATTGTTTAAATGAACAATACATTCTAAATTTTCAATCATCTAGATTTTGTAAAATAGTTTTTTTTATTAAAATTGAGTTTAAAATAAAGTATTTTTTTTTAAATAGTACTAAATAAGTTTATAGTAAAAGTTAATGTAAAAAATTGAATTCAATGTAAGAGTGAGTTCTTTTTTTTAGGAAGACGTTCTTGTCATCCTCGTGAAACGTGCCTTTGAAAACAAACATTATTGGTGCAACACCATGATATTTTTTGTCTGTCCTCAACCTGGACTAATGGGTTTGCTTAATGCAACACCATGTCATCAATGATCTCAGGTTCGAGACATGGACAGGATAAAAAAAAAAAAAAAAAAAAAAAAAAAAAAAAAAAAAAAAAAAAAAAAAAAAAAAAAAAAAAAAAAAAAAAAAAAAAAAAAAAAAAAAAAAAAAAAGGCACCTTTTGGAGCCAAATATAGCCTGTGGACCTGTGTCATATCTAGACTATTAAGAAACGCTTTAATTTATGCTAATCTTGGAAGATCTGCACTCATTACACTGATTCGAATAGTGTAATTTCCGTGTCCATGTACATTTCTATAATATATTTAGAAGAAAACAAAAATTTGGAAGAAGGATATAAAACATAATACTAATAATAAGCAAGGGGCTAGGAGAACTTCACGAGACTCAGACTAGGAGAGGCTTCCCTCACATCTTTGTTCTTATTATTATGGTGTTGCCACATTTTCCTTTGCCTGTGGAGCAATTTCTTCTCCTTCACTTCCAGGTTCACTGCCAGGAATTCCCAAGCTTAGCAGCACTTCCTCCCACTTCTTAGCAGGTCCCTATTTCCAAAACAAAATTCAGTTACTAAGATTAAAGAGAAAAATATGGTTTGGATTGGTAGCTTGAAATAGTTGTGGGGAAAAACTATAAGAAAATTGTCTGTTGAGAGCGTAAAAAGGTTATGCAGTGCAGTGTGAAATAGTTTTGGACTCTCATCTACATATCATCATGTATGATAATTTGTTGACTTTTACAATAGTTACCTTAATGATTTTATATTGTTGACTTTTACAATATTAAAACTATTTTACCCTATCTGTGTGTGGCCATTAAAGTCTTTTAACAAAATTACCTTAAAAGTCATACTTATCATGATTTCTTATTGATTGACAGTGTAAATCAGTGCATAGAAATTAAATTCAAAAAATATATTTAAATCTCATCATAGCTTATAGTGTATTACTCAGGTTCTTCCTTTACTCACCTTCCATGAAAGATCTTGGGCCATGCAGTTCTTGATAATTTCTGTAAAAGCTGGAGTTCCATAGACTGCAAGGGCCCTTTTGACAGTCTTTGATATAGCATCCACATCAGCTGGATCCACAGCATCACACTAGAGCAAAATATTGAAAAATAAGATAATAATGATTAGTGCTTAGAACTTCAGCTACTAAGGACACACTTGAAGATTATGAACTGATGGAGGATATTACTTCAACATTGAAGGAACCCATCTGAAATCCAGTGAAACCTTCTTCGACAGTGTCCACTAATCCACCTGTTGAGGCAACAATTGGTACCTAGCACCGTGAAAAATAGAAGTTGAAGAAAAATGTAAGGCCAATGATTAGAGGAAATCTTATTGCGGGAAAGAACACTAGATATGAAGGATTGTCAAAGCAAGAATTATACAGATCCATAGCGCATAGCTTGTAACTGAATGAGACCACAAGGCTCAAATCTGCTAGGAATCAATATAAAATCAGCTCCAGCAATTATCATGTGGGCTAGGGGAACATTGAATTTTGCCACTCCTCTGGCCTTATCAGGGTATGATATTTCAAGTTCCTCAAGCTGCTTTTCCATTTGTTTTTTTCCTGTTCCCTGAGACAATAGAATATCATCTTTGAATGAGATTACTTAATCTTTTTTTTATGTGAGAAGGGTTGAGAAATTGTGAATACTTATTTCTTTTTTTCATTTTATACTTACTAGGGCTACCAACTGAACATTCTGCTTGATAAATTGGGGAATGGCTTCTGCAAGAATGTCAGAACCTTTTTGCTCTTCAAGCCTACCAATGAAACCAATGAGAGGAATATTTCTGTCGACTGGCAATCCAACTTCTGCTTGGAGGGCTTCTTTCAGAAGAGCCTTTGCTTCCAATACCTAAGTAGGGGAATTTTTTATTTAGGTATTTTCCATATGAACACAATTTAGAGATACTTTTAAGAAAGAAAAAAAAAAAAAAAAAAACTTCTTACTGTTGAAACATCATATTTGACAGCTATATATTTGTCAGTGGTTGGATTCCACTCCTGAACATCCATGCCATTCACAATTCCAACCAAACGACATTCATCATCAATTTTGCGAAGGATGTTGTCCAATTCCACTCCTTTGTCTGGACCTGACACCAGTTCTTTAGCATAGTTTGGACTAACAGTTATCACAAACCGTGATTCTATAAGTCCAGCTTTCAACCAATTGATTTTCCTTCCAACCACTGGTTTAACATGCCTGCAAGATTAGAACAATATAAAATAGTTAAAATGTGTATTTGTATCTGATTTGTTTTTTGGGTGAAATATGTATTTGACTATTTGTATAGGATGGTTACAATTCATAACTAATGAGCAACATACCCATCAATAAAGTCAAAGGAGCTCTTAAATTGGTCTGGGAGATTTAAAAGTGAGAAGTCGGCAAATGAAAATCTTCCTTGGTAAGCAATGTTGTGGATACAATAAACAACCTGGTATTGACAGCAACCAGAAAGAAAATTTGAAGAGCTTGTGAGTTGATCATGAATGTTAAAGTAGGTAAATAACTAAATATCTACATAATATCACTACAGAATAACAAGCCAGTGAGATTTGGACCTACCTGGGCATTCGTATAGATGCCTCTTGACTGGTACATACTTTTCAAGTAGCAGGGGATAAGGGCAGTGTGCCAATCATTTGCAACAAAAATGACATCTTCACCTGCATACAAAAAAAAAATTAAAAATCATGCCTGAAAGATCTGATGTTACCTTTGAAAAACTTCATTTATGACCTTAGTCCATACCATATGGTCCAGAGAAATATTTACTGGAATTAAGACTCAGAACCCTTGGGGCTTCCAAAGCAGCCTGGAGATTAATTCAAAGAGAAAAAAATAAGGAAAGGAAAGAGTAGACATTAGATGGATATGAGCAATTACAAAGAGCACATATTACAGTATCCATCATATAACTCAAATGCAAGTGGCCTTCTTGCACTCAGAACTGCCTATTACTACTAATAAATATGTTGCAAAGAGAGTATTTCCAGTGACAAACTACATGTATTTCTTATATCAATTAAAATGTGTCATACCGCCATGGAAATGATATTATGTCTAATAATTTATGTAGCTAGTACAACTTTTAAATCCCCTGCCCCCTCCTCCCAAGTCGAAACATATATCTCAGGCAAAATAGTAGTTTTTTTTTTTTTTATTCTTTTCTGGTTGGAAAGAAATAGTTTTCTACCAAATGTATTATAAAAACTGCAATATCTGTGAACAGAACTCTTGCAGCCAAAAGGATACCAATATAGAACCTGGCAAAAGAGGCTAAAACGCAGTTGGTTGTCTTCGTAATCATTTCCTGTAGTTGGTCCATAAAGTTTTTGTCCAGTTTTCCCCCATACCTTGAAGTTCAGTCACACTAATCAGTATCTGAAAGCAAAGCAGTGAGTATATAGTTGAAAAAATAAGGAATATTCCAACCTTTTCAAGAAACCAAGGGTGATCCACAAAGACACGATCAACTCCCCTCTTATAGCAATGGAAGAAGCGAACCTTTTCTGTTCGATCACCTACTTTCACCTGTAATAGTAAGCAGCAGAACACAATGCATTTAACTATAGAACAACACAATTATGTGAAAACCTCTTCTACCAAGATAAAATTAAAAACATGACTTCTTACATATAGGCAAGAATATACCTCAATTACAACACTTGTATCCCATGCATCTTTGTACTGGTCATAGCGCGGCACAATAGTCATTACTCGATGCCCGAAACCCTAGAGAAGGACTGATTAGAGAGAGTCTTGCACTCACTGAACCCCAATATGTCAATTAATAAACAATAACAGTAAGCTTACTGCCAATGCTGGTGGTAGACCTCCAAGAACATCTCCTAACCCACCAGTTTTGCACCATGGAGCCACCTCGGTTCCTATAATTATGAAAGTCATGCCACATGTGATTATGCCTTTAGGCCAGCCATTCTTGCCTTGAGGTCCCTTCCTCATAGCTTGCACTGCATTGGTTTTAATTGGGGTTCTGTTAAGTAGCTCATCCACCGGGTTCAAAATTCTTAGTCCACTATGAGTATTTGTCTGCTTCAGAGATCTAAGTCCCATTGTTACTGCTTTGGACTCATATGAAGCAGTTGTTGGTCCATGGTGGACATGAGAATTTCTAGAGACTAAGTTACTTGAAGCAGTCAATGTCGCCATCTTTGATACCTGCTGTGAACAACAAAGATTCCTTCAGAATTAGACCAACATTAAGGTTTCTTAGTTACTTTACTCAATTGAAATTATTTTGTAGCAACACATTTGTACTTAGTTCTATGAGTTCAAAGTTCTTAGCTAGTACGTATATGTTCATGAATGGTAGCATAAGAATTAAGATACCATGTTACTCATGAAACTATCTTAATTTGTTAAGAACAATTGAAACTTAACAAAATGGCACATTAAATTAGGACCACACTAAGAAAAGGAAAGAAAATAAGAAAAAATAGTTGAAGTTTGGGAGTGGAACTAACCAGAAGCTGAAGCAGTACAACAAAGAGAGTTTGGGAGAGAGAGGTGGTAGAACCAAGTTGCAAGGTTGATCATAAGGGCAAAGATTTAACATGAAGAATCATCATTATATTATTGAATGAATTGCTTCAAAACAAATGCACAGAAGGCTCCAACATTTGTAGTTTGGTACCGTACACGTGGCAACCATAGAACGATCCTTTTACATTGCATCGCTTAGTCACCTTAAACGTTACTTGAGGCCTACAGCACTTTGAGATCATTGAAGTTTCGTGGGGCCATGTTGCTGCCTCTGAATAATTGGGGTAGTTTTTGTTTTTTATGACAGAATAATTGGAATATGCCCTCATGAACAGTAAAGCCTTAAAATATATAAAGCATTTTTTTCGGGGGATATTTTAACTTTGATAATTAAAAGCATTTTTTTTACAAAATAATTATAAAAAAAAGTTCAGAGGAAGCTTTTTTTTTCCTTGAATGATTTTAGGGGTTACATCAATGACTCCATCGTGTTCATTGTCATCTTGATGGGTACGTTAATACTTAATTCGTGATCTTGTTTCTGTTCCAAATTGACTACTTTTTTATTTAAATAAATAGGAAAATGGAAAAGGACCATTCTGTGATTTGATTTTTTTTGGAGGATGTAAAGTGATTCAACTTTTTTTTCTACGGTTGTGAAGGGGTAAAGCTAAGCTTGGAGGCAAGTTGTGAAAAGGGGGAAAAGTGTGGTGGCAAAATAGTAGAAACAAAAGTATGCTAGTTATTATGGCTATATTACCCAAAACAAAAACGTGTTTATAGAACTTGCTAAGTGCCAACGCTCAAGTGGGAAATGTATACATTGGTCTTTGTGATTTAGCATTGATAGATATTTGAGGTGCTGATATAAAATGTTAAAAATATTAAATAAATATTAAAAATTATTGACCAGTTATAATAGACAGTAGATTATGAACGGTCCAAAATCACTTTATAACACTCTGGTTCAATTTATCATTTTAATATTTTTAATTTCAATTAATTTTTAATATTTTTAATAAAAATATCAATAATTAAAAATGACATAAATCACATGATAAAATATTTATCAGAAATATAAAATACAAGTTATATGTTTAAAAATATTTATTTATTATAAATTTTAATTACAATATAATTTATATATTTTAAAAAAATTATTCACTAGAACTTTTAGTCATATAAAATAAATATTTACTGTTGCATTACATATATTAAAATACTAGTTATAGAATCTATTTAAATACAAGATTAGAAATACTTTTAAGAATTTATACGCTAAAAAAAATTCTTAAAAATATTTTTAACTTATATTCAAATATATTCATGATATAAGTATACTAATAATTTAGCTTAGCAGTTGGATCAACCTTAATTCACTAAGGCTGAACCTTAACCAACCATCCAAAACCTCCTCCGAATTGCATAGTGTTTGTTAACTACTTAACCCTTATACTGACATGCAAATGGACAATCTAAACATGTTAAACCGCAGACACGAAGTTGTTGGGATGGTGACCCATAATGTACGAAAGGGAAACATAGCACAGGCTGCTAATTTAATGGAGAAATGGATTCCATACATTCACGCTTCATAAATTTGGATTGTCAAATGAAAATCAAACAATTTATATTTTTAATGTTAAATTTACTGAAATAATATATCAATTGTTTCATCTTCATCAAATGGTTATAATCGACCGACTATGTGAACGTGTGCTTTTCCTAACTACCGGGAACTTAGATCTAAGGGTATGTTTAGTATAAAAAAAATATGAATAATAACTAAATTTGACTTTTAAAAATAAAAATTTTAAAAAGTTAACTTTTTTTAGAGTAAAATTATACTGACACTTTCTGAGAATTCTCAATATTACACACAACTTTTTTTTTTTTTTTACACTTTTATAGCAATTTTATTCGCATAAGCCACGTACCAGCATAGGAAGAAAAATGCTTCTAATAGAGATGATCCATGATAAATTGTTGAGAAAAATATAACTTAATTGTATGCGTTCTTATGTGATTCATATTTTTGAGATTGTTAAATAAAAAATATCATGGTTACACTACTATTTTTGGGGTTTTTAATATAGGAAAAATGAGTAAGTATGAAGAAGATTTGAGACACACATAACAGATCTAATACACCCAACACTTCATTGAGAAGCTTTAAATTTTAAATTTTAAATTTTAATGTATTTTGACTTCTTTTTTTTTTTTATTTAGGTCATACTTGGATTTCAAAATTTGATTCAGGTTATCTCAGCGTCTATAATGCTTAAACAAAAATTTTACTTTTCGTAAAGAAATTATGATAATATTTAACATGAATCATAAAAGGTTGAATCACATGCAATGTCAATCTATCCAATAGTTGGTAAAAACTGTTTCACAATTCATTTTCTATTTGTACCTGCACATGGATAGATAAACAATTTTCTTCCTTGCTAATGTTATCTAGATATTCTTCATCATTTTGCAAATAATACTCGAACAATTAGGAGGATGGAATACCTAAGAAAGACACTCAACGCTCAAGTCAGGTCTTAATCGAGAATAATAAATGAGGATAATAAATAAGAATCAATAGCGTCCTTATCTCGATATTTACACATTTATTTATACATAACTTGGTGGGTCTTAGATCTATAGGTCTCTTCCCAAGATTTCCTTTTTATTTACTATCCTTATAATTATCATTAAGGAACTAATCTCTTCCTTAATGATACTTTATCGGTTAATCCATGTAATCTCTTTTAAACAAGTTGTCAAAGATTGGATGAGATTTCTCAAACACCCAAGCTGATCGAATACTTAGTAGGGGTATCAGTTATTCGACTTGGCTAGGTACCTGATAGTATCATTAAGGAATTCACAAGTCACAGGTGGTAAGAAAATTATTTTTTAGACAGTCAACGCATTATGCTTATTCAAACAACAAGATCAAATATCACATAAAAGAGTTGCTAACCGATGCAGACGTCTTGAAGGTGTTAGCAGAATCCAACTACTGGAAACGTTTTTCTCCAATACACATCTTAGCTGTTTTTAGCAAACCCGTAGCCGAATTGCAAGAAGACATATGTACTACACAAGATATGTGAAACTGTTATTTTGTGTTGTTATTTTATTATCTCCATATGTGTAGTTATTTGAATTGTTATTATTTCAAGTGATGGTGTTGATTAGTGTTGTTATTTTCTTAATTAATGTTGTTATTTTCTTATCTCCATATGTTAAACCTGTTTTCAAATAATTTTTTATGCGAATTGATGAAGATTATTAAATGCTAAACATAGTATGAAACAATATGTCATTCCCTAAAATACAAAACATTTTCATACAGCTAATATTACAGACATGACCCTAAAATCATGAAACAGCACGACGATCAGGACAAGCTCTTTGATTATGTCCAATAGCCTTGCAAATTCCGCATCTGGTTCATCTTTGACTGGTTTCGCCTTCGTTCATTTCGTTACGAATTTTGGTCGCCTTTGGACGACCTTTCCACGCAACATTTCCCTGTCGAGTATGATAACTGGACCGTCACTCGGTGGAATAGCACCTTCATTACCAATTGGCTGCCACGAGAATGAGTAGGCCTGCACCAAATTACTTATCAGGAAGACATCATCCACATACTAAAAAGAATTCTGACGAACATGTAAAGCAGCAGTTACGGCGTGACTACATGGGTATTTGAAGGCCTTAAACTTGCCACATTGGCAAAAACGCTCTCCAAGGTTGACTGAATATGTGGTCTCGCAGCCCTCTAGCACCTCAAATTGTGTTCGATCAAGATTATATGTGCGGACGTGGTGGCCAGTAGCAACGGTCTGATTATACCTCATAGCATCCATCATATTTTTGCAATACCGCGTTGAAGGATCAACTTGTGAATTAGCCGCCTGACCCCTTGTTACAAAATATTCAACCAATCTGTTGTACGTGTGCTTCAGCAGAGCAGTGATAGGCATATTTCTTGCTCCTTTCAACACCCTGTTGACTGATTCGGACAAGTTTGTTGTCATATGGCCATATCTCCTCCCCTTTACATCATATGCACGTGTCCACTTTTCCTTAGGGATGTTATCAATCCATTCTGCAACCTCAAGGCTGCTATCACGAAATCATGCTAATGCCACCTCAAAATGAATCATACTGGGAGTATAACCTGCAAAACAATCATCCCATTAACACTAATCTACTTACGCATATATCCATTTAATATATTCACAGAATTGTTAACCATACCTAAATTCATCAGTGTCTTCTTCAAGCGTTGATTTCTAAACTTTTGATTAAAATTACTGGCAATATGATGAAGGCAAAACACGTGATGAGCATAAGGTGGTTGCCAACCAGGATGATTCGCCACAACAGACAGTATGCTTCGGTGCCTATCTAAAATCAGACAAATGTTTTGCCTTTGAATAACATGCAAACGAATTTTAGCCAGAAAGTATGACTAGGCTTTCAAGGTCTGTCCGTCAACTATGGCAAATGCCAGTGGCAAACATTCGTTATTGCCATCCTGAGTCGTGGCAATCAACAATTTGAATCATTGGTTTGCAAAAATTAAATGCCTGGCAACACTGTCCGAAAGTCCAGAACATGCGATGAAACACACGCTTTCCTCGTACTAGTCGATTTGCCACAAAATAATCATTGGTTTGAATATCATAAAAAGAACCTGGTGAAAAACGAAGCATGTAGCCACACCACCGGGGCAAAAATGCATATGATTCATCCCAATTCCCGTAAATCATTGTCATCGCTTTCTGCTTCGCAAACCAGGCCTTACGATTTGAAACTCTAAATCCAAATGAATGGGTGATCCTTTCCCGAACCAATGGAATCGACACAGACGGTTCCTTCCTGATCATTCCTAACAATGCAAATATAACATTCACATAAAATTAACAACCTTAAAGAACCATTATTGAACACATATAGAGGAAATTTAAAAAATACGTACCTACTACAATTGAAGCAATAACATCAGCATCAAGCTGTCTATGACCCTGTGAAATATGGTCATTAAGGCAATTGTGGTTGTCACCCCATCTTGAAACAATCCATTTCTCACTGAACGCCGGTTTAATTACCCTAACCCTCCATGGACAACCCTCGTTATGAGCAATACACCTCATGCTAAACTTGTTAGGCTTGCTCTCAACCACATATGCTTCTTGATGCTCTTTCATAAGGTTCCGCTTACATGCGATTTGTGCGTCCTTTTTGGAGGCAAATTCTTGTTTAACAAACAACGAATCCCCTAATTGCCATGGACCCTAAACTGAACCTGAACCGGAATCGGTAAAAGAATCTTCTTCGCTTGGATGACTCCAATCAATATATGTATAGTGAGGAATTCCATCCCAAAAAGGAGTGACCTCAGCACCTTCAAATACCAAATCAGTTGAATAAATATAACATGCACACTAAAATACTATAACATATAGATATACAAATTTTATATGACTTCATCAATCATTTTAGTCAGGTTACATACCTTCAACAGGTTGTTCTGATTGTCTACATCCTACGTCCGAATGATGATGGATTTCAGACGACCCCGCATCAGTGCCTGCTTGGAATTCAATCACATCCACACCAGCATCGTCATCATTATCTGACGCACTAGCATCCTCTTCAAGAAGACGATCTTCCTTGGCAATGTTTTCATCATCGTCATCCTCTTCATCATCATCCATAACCCAAGTTGGGTCATGTGAATCTTCCTCAGACACGTTTACAGATCAAGCAGCATATGACGCAGACACGTTTACAAATGGAGCAGCATATGACGATGTAGGCTTACCAGGATTTAAAGGAACTGACCTAATGGGTAAAACATCATCTACCACAGTAAAGTCCACATACAACTCTATAAAATCTTTCGTTGGCAACTTAAAAAATTCTTCCATTAGCAATTCTATGTCTTCGTCATCCACAACTTCAAAACCCATGTACTGTTCACGTTGCCATAATCTTCCCGTAAAGTGTGTGATACATTGGTTGTCTTGCAGACCTAATTTTTGGCCTATCTTCAGATGTAAATCACCCATTGTCGAGCTTTGCTTCATACGTGTCTGCCTTTTATCCCCTTCAAAAACAACACCCTGTCTCCCTTCAAATTTCCTTCCATTATAAAATAACACAACACGGACAAACTCCTCACTACCTAAACTCATTTGTTCCACTCAACAAAAACTATAACTTCTTCATAGAGCTTCGCTGTAGACATAAATTGAAAAAAATTGTGTTAGAATATGTTGTTACCATTACTCATAAACCATAGATCCTGACCTTACACCACCCTTAGACCCATAAACCTTAAACCATAAACCTTACACCTTAAACCATAAACCCCTACACCTTAACACCTTCAACCCTAACCCTTAGACCCTTAAACCTTAACCAGTAAACCCTAACACCTTAACCCCTACCCCTTAGACCCTAAAACCTTAAACCTTAAACCATAAATCCTACACTCGATAACACTTAACCCTCAGCCATGCACCCTAGACCAAGTAAATTCAATTCAACAATTTTAATCAGTAAACCATAAACACTAACAATTTTATAATATAAACACTAACTAAACCCTAAACATTAAGTAAATTTGATTGAACAATTTGGATTCAACAATTTTAAGCCTAAACCCTAAACCTAAACCCTTAAACTAAATCTTACTTCGTAAACCCTAATTCGTAACCCTTCAACCCTAAACTGAACTAACTAAATTTATTAAAATTATTGTAATTGACAACTAAACTAAATCCTATAACCTATAACCTAACATTTTCTACAACATGAAATAACTAATATGGCTCTAACAAATTTAAAAATCAACAAAATAATATATTAAATAATACTCATAAGTTAATAAATTAACTTACTTGTTGGCAAAGTTTTGGTGCAGAGCTAAATAACTCAAAACCTAACAGTGTTGTGCTTCGAAAACCTTTAGAGAGAAGGCAGAGAGAAGGCAAAACCTTTAGACAGAAGGTGCAACAGTCAATGTGGTGAAAAACCGATAACGGGGGGATATAAGGCAATTGGTCACGCCCAGAACTGAGCATGACTAGTCACGCCCAGAGCCAGGCGTGGCTGCCCCCTTAGTCACGCCTAGTTCTGGGGGTGACCAGTCATGCCCAGTTCTAGGCGTGACCAACTGCCCTAAATTTGCAAATAGTTTCCAGACAACCCCAAATTCGTAATTTTTTATTTAAATTGTATTATTTAGGTTCTTTTGCCAGTGTTTGACGTATGTAACATTTATTCTTGTGAAAGAGTGCACCTTACGCTTTCTTCTTTTCTTAAAAAGTTTACTTCAATAACTAGGTTAACTTCAAGAGGAGATAAATCAACCTATATCTTATGCTATGCTATATTCCTATTATTACTGATTTTTTAGAACAGAGAAGGGTTGCTAGCATGCTTCTTTCAAGACTATCAAGTATCAACCATTTTAACCCAAATCATTTTTTCTTTAATGCTTTCAAGGCACGGTGCAACATTTCTATTCAAATGTTAATGCTTTTATTTTTACCTTTTACATACTTTTTAAGTATTATGTATCGAAATATGTAATAAAAAGACAAATATTCCTTTATTACCATTTATTTATATAAAGGTGTTGTTGTCGACTTTAGTAATGCATGATTAATAATATTTATCCAAACGCTTATTTTATTAAAATATAAACACAAAAACACATTGTTTATATATTTCAAGTAATGAGGATTGAGATTTGAGGAGTGCTAGCATCTTTCTAACAGGATCGCTTCTAACAATATCTTATTAGTTGAAATTCATGTAAATTTCATTAATTTGAAAATGAAACCTGTCAAATAAATAATGAGACCTACATTGAAAAGTTGAATAAAAAGCTTAATAACTAATTGGTTAAAAGATATCGATACTTTCACAAGATATTGAAAGAACTTCCACTAAAACATACTTATTTTAAAACATAATAATGGAAAGTAACTACGTTGAGGATAATTTCGGGTTAGGAATATTTAATTTTTGTAGAGTATTCCTTTATTTATTTAAAAATATTGCTTGAATTCTCCTAATAAAATTTTGATCTATACTATTTTGAATATAAAATAGATTGACTCAATCAAACATAATTTATTTTAAATATAGTAGAGGCCCTCCACACTAGAGTTACAGGGCTTCTTCCAACCTACTTTTATATTGTATTTGGTTTAAGATGATAAAAATAAAAGAGAAAATTTTAAATTAAAATAGGATATAATAACTATAAAATTCATATGAAATCCACATAATTTTTTTATTTCTCTCTCCTCCTCAACCAAACTCACCCTTCAATACGAGGTTTAAAATAAAGCGATCTTAACAGTGAATTTCAATTCTAGTTTTTAATCTTTTTCAAATATGGATCCTTATATATAAATAAAAATATAAAGATAAATTATTAATGACACTAAGGTCTAAGGACTAATATCTTACTGATGTAAAACAAAGTCAAAGACCAAATTTATAGAAGCACACCAAAGTCACAGATCAAAATAAATTGAGGGTTATTTTTTTCCAAATGATAGTTGTAGAAGTTTGAGATTAAATTATGAACTCTTTTAACATTAGGAACCGAAATGTTTGACCAGTCATCATTTTCAAAAAGACCATTTTTGGATAATTTTAGGTACTAATTTAATAATTCATTCAAACGTGTCAAGTAGGAAGTTGGTAAAAGAGAGATTTGTTGAATCTTAGATTTTGTATTTTTCTTTTATTGCCTTTATTTCCTATTAATTTCTGTCAAACAAGTTGCTATCGTTAAAAAAATTTACTATCTACAGTCCTACATTCTTTCCAAATCAAAAATTTTCAAATATTTAAACATTAAAGTCAAGAAGGTTTAACTCCCTTAAGCATGAATTAGTGTAAACTCCCTTACACTGTGTTTAATTAAACATAAATTATTATAAACTTTCTAACACTTTTCGATTTCCATGATAAAAAAAAAATACTTAACTCATCAAGTATGTATAAGATGATATAGAGAAAATAACAAGTCTATACTCGTGACATAATAATAACTGACTAAGTTGAAACATAAGATCCAACAAATTCAGTTGTGATTACATTCAAATTAGCCTACTCATAACACTGCACATTGCAGCATCTACCTAATCAGCCGAGGAATCAGATGCTCTGGTAGGCAAAGAAAATTATAGAAACCTAGCTGCAACTTACACCACTAGTCCGCTACTTCGTCCTACAGTCATAGTCAAAAAGATCATAATAGGTTTGAAAAGAGTGGAAACTACGCCATGTAGAACAACACTGGAACCATTAAACAGAGAGTTGAATCATGAATGTTGTCAGTGAGACTGCAGGTTGATCATCAACTTAACTATCAGGAAGAGATATGTTAATGTCAGTAGCCGACTGCATCGAGTCTGAAATGGAGTGCATGTTAACCCAGTTTTCGCGACGAAAGGCCGAGGGAGGAGTAAGGTTTGAGTTAAGGGTTGCTCCTGAGTGTCTTGCAGTAGGTGTCCTCACCCATGACATCCTCCTTTTCACCATTAGTAGGGGTGGTGCAGATGACACCGCAATGGAAGGAGTGACATTAGCTGGTGCATAGTCAGACTTTGGCTTCTTTGGTTTCTGTTCTTGCCGGTTGTTTGGCAAAAAGCTTTCCACCACCACCTGATAACATAAGGATATCTAAGTGATCCTTCATTTGAGGAAAGAATGTTATGCATAACCTGTTCAAAGTAAATTGCACCAGATGCTACATTATGGCAATTCCCTTGTGTAGTGCCTTTTATTAAGGCATGCAATTTTGCCTCTTTCATTTGAAAACCCTCAATTGCTTTTGTTTGGCAAAGTTTTCAACATCACAGATGATATGGGATGTTGCAGACTATTTTGAATCCTACCTTGTAGTCCTTACCACCCAATCCATGTTCATAATAATACATAACTGAGTTGAGAATAGCTTCTAAGGGTTGAGAGAGGAATGTTTACCTGCACAGGACCGGCAGCTACAAGGAGACCAGCAACTCCACCACCTACAACACGACCATCTGGACTTGAACAATGAAACGCTCATCCCACCCAACCTGCTTCTTGTTCCTTGGTTGTCAGTAGGCATGAATTATCCAGACAATGAAAGTATCTCAAACTGGCCCTAGAAAATAATCCAAAATATGAAACATAAGGTTTTGTAGCACCCATCATGAACCTCATACTAGAAACTACAATTTCCAAGTGAATGATGAAAGTAAAGTCGTATACAATATTAAAAATTGCCATCAAGTAGCACCGAAGACATAATTCTACACTCAAGTATTTGTTTCTGTCATTTCCAGTCTAGCCTAGCCCTTTTTTTAACCATTTGTAGTCTCTACCTAGCAAAACTAAATCCTGGAGTTCTCTCAAACTAATCAATGCTCCAATCCTAATTTTTAAGACCATAAAGGATACTTCTATTTCTAAGGCCTTACATGCGTGATGCATATCAAGAATAGTTTAAGCAGTCTTGTCATTTATCCTTCCAATTCTATCCTCATTTTGAAATCTTGAGCCTCCTATCTGATTATTTTCACTGCAATCAAAGGCTTTCACAAAAAGCCTCTGTTTATCATCTTTCATGCCTAAATTTAGTGTATTTTCTGCTAGACACAAAATCTAGTTTCCCTTGTCGCTCTGGTCAAGCTTTCAAAAGTCTTGACAGGGTCAGCTATTTTAATATTATATGAGAAGGTGTCAAAGAGAGCACCTGATCTAATGCCTACTTAATTCCTATTTTCCTAAAACATGACAAGACAAATTTCAAACAAATTGAAAATGTAACTACCAAAAAGGCAAGTTCAATAATTATAAAATAAAACATGTATTGATGAGATGATTTACTGCAGCACCTCATAGGTTAAGGTTCCCCGAGAAGAATCAGGCTGACGAAGTGTAACATTTGAAATTACACCACTAGCAGATAGGATGCATATTGCACAGGGTCCTTGTTGGGAAAAAGATATAACCATTGTAATGTCCTGAAACAAGTGTTCACAAAAATAACAGTATTTAATTGTCTCTTTTGCAGGAAGAATTAGCATTACAATATATAAATCATGTTAAGGGGATATTGAAATAAAGATTTTTTCTTGTTGAATGGAGAACATAACACAAACACTTGAGCTTTCTCACTTTTACTTATGAATAACTATAGCTAAATTTGCAGGGACTTCATATGTGAGACTCAAAGATGGATAGACAATAACCATTTGCAAATCATTCTATATTGCAAATTTAGAACCAAAATGTTGGAACAAATATGATATGAAACAGAAGTTAATAACCATGACAAAAGAAAGGGGTGAATCCAACCATGGAAAGAAACTAGAACTTCGTGCTTGGCCCTTCATAAACAAAATGTTTAACCAAAAAAATGAAAAGAAAAAGTAAAAGAGTTAAAAAGATACAGCAAATTCCAGTTTTTGGTTATATTTTTCAGAAGAAAGCACGCTTCAAGCCAAACAAAATAAGCAAAAAATGTTAGTTAATTTGAAAATATCATCAACACATGAACATAACATTTGGATATAACTGTCCATATATTACACAAATAAACAATAAAAATTAACAAAACAAACATAAATTTATTAATACATTCCAGATAAACAGATAGATAAAGGAAACGAATCATACTTCCTTAAACCATAATATCATTATTCTCAAGGTTTACCCTCCAACTCATAACTGAACAAAGCACACACACTCCACATTATTGATTAAACCAGTTACACAACATGGCAGATAACAGAAATTTATACACACATAGATTTCAGACCCACAAGGGTAAAATAAGGATAGTTTGAGAGTAATTCAAAGCAAACTCATATGTACTAAATGAAGTTAAAAGAAATGGTTTCCCCCTGCTCAGGCATACCTCACCACTATTGACCGAAATGATATGGGGCATAAAGTTTGTACCAACAGTCTCACCTACAGAAGTACCAAAAATAGATATTAACAGAAATTAGTAGAATCTTATAGTACTTAATAATTTCTACAAGTAGTACTCATAATATAATAATTTCTACAAAAAGTAGTTAGACATTTGTCCCAGGCTACATATATTATGAATTATCATAGTGTGAGCAAATTTAAACAAAAACCAACTAGTATGTTGGTATTTTCCTATGTTAAGAGAAGTTAGTAGAAAAGTTATTACAATCAATCAATAAAATGATATATTTTGAGAATAAATGTTGTATTCAAGGTTTTAATTGTCATCATTGTTGCAGTAGCAAAAACTTCCAAAACCTTAAAATTGTGAGACGAAAAATGGCAAAGTGCAGCTGATGTTGTATTGCAGCCACAAATTGTGGTTGCAGACCACAATTCAACACTCCCTTGCTAAAATAGAATCACATTTCTATGCATGGAAGCATCATCAAAGTCTAAAATTAAATTGATTCACCTCACTTCAAAAAGTTCTACAGCACAAAAGGATGAAATCCTTTTAGGCATTTGCAAATAAAAAAGGAGATCTCTTTCATGTATTTCATGGATGGGGTAGTCTAAAATTTATGAATCTAATACAAATTATGTAGCACCAATCAGGTGAGAAAAAAATTGAAGTTAGAAAAGATAAGTGAAAGACTGGTAGTGAAAGAATCATGCTCCCTAAAAAATGCCTTTTTAAATCAAAACAACCTGCTTCCCATCCAAACTGAACAAAAATACAACTAAAATTTATAGATTAATGAGAGGAATAATAAAGGCTACCTGCAAGAAATTTTAGGAAAGTTGCTCCCACCAGTGTCCGAGGTTTGACTGTGAAGGAAAACATTAGTAACAGATAACATAGTAAGCAAATTCAATTCATTGCATACTTGTGAAAAAAATCTATGCTGCAATAGTCTGCGTTAAGAAACATGCAATTTCATGATATCTCACATCAGAAATATATCGAAAATATTATAATCGGTAACAAGCCATATTTATTTGAACCAAGAGAAAACAATTCCATAATATGCAAAAAATTATCATAAAAATGTTTAAAAGTGGGGAGTGGATGTATATGGTTGGCCTACATCATTGGATTGGAAAGACCAACTTCCATTCTTTCAAATAAAGTAAAAACTTTATGCTCATGGTGGGATAAGGAAAATATGCCCTTGGACACATCTAATCTAATTTCTTATAATTACAATGTGGCACTGGCCATCACT
>PYAF01004387.1:1602355-1621933 GCA_007407185.1 Glycine tomentella | reverse complement strand
TGTTTAAAAGTGGGGAGTGGATGTATATGGTTGGCCTACATCATTGGATTGGAAAGACCAACTTCCATTCTTTCAAATAAAGTAAAAACTTTATGCTCATGGTGGGATAAGGAAAATATGCCCTTGGACACATCTAATCTAATTTCTTATAATTACAATGTGGCACTGGCCATCACTCAGATAATGATCAGTGGCAACTAGATTAGACAAGAGTAACTGGTAAAATTTATGTCAGCATATAACATTCAAACGGTTATTTGGTAGTAGTGCTTTATGAACTTAACATATCACCCGACCAGAATGAGGAAACAAATGTGCCCATACATAAAGGCATCCCTCATTCATCCTTTTATACATGAAATATACGGAGACTAGAAAACTAAAAGGAGAAGTAAAATAACCTGCTTCAAGATCCAGCATCTGAATAAGCGTGAATGTGATGTTAACACCAGCAACAACAAATGGATATTCCCACACTGACCGATCTCCTTCCTGCTTCCGTAAAAGGTCTTGGAAAGGATTTCTACAAAATGAAAAGTTCAAGCTTTATGATTAAGATAAATGAATAGCAAAGACTGATTTAAATTTAGGTTGACTCGAAAGTTCTTGGAGGATTGAACCAAGACTAGAGTAAAAAAGACAAACCCTTGGGGAATTAGGGTCTAAAAGAAACGCAAAAAATGTGTCTGGTAAAACCTGAAAGATCACAGTGACATGTCTGATACATAATATTCCTAAAACAAAATTGGCAACCACTCATAACAAATGAAATCTGTAGTCTATGCTCATTCAACACCAAGAAAGTAAAAATATACAAGGAAACCAGGGATAAGAGCATGAAAAGGAGGACACAATATTTTAGAAAATCATCTGAAGAATCTCAGCATTCAAGGTATACTATCACAACTCACAATATGTATCCAATCCACATTGCTAAAATAGGCACAGATTTTTAACATCCAGAAAACAGTGAATCAACATCAACAGAGTCTTTAACTCAAACAGTAATTAAATCACAAAAAGCATTACCTGGGCCGGAGTTAAATCAAAAGAGGGTCTGGCATCGCTTTCTCTTCTCTGTGCACAGACACAGGACAGACCTCTGCCAAGCCATGCACACCAGAACACCACCGCCAGATAAAGAAACGCTTCAAGAAATGGATTCTTCACAACCACCCCAACACCACCGCAAACGCCCCAACACCACCGCAAACTCACCACCACCACCCTCACAAGAAGCGGAGGAGCCCACAGCCTTGTGCGTCGTGCACTTCACCAACGGCAGTGGCTGCAGCAACCGTCAGCCACCCTGCTCCGTCGCAACCATCAAAAATCCCACAAAGCATCGATCGCCGCCATCTTCTCGGTCGTAGAGGGTAAGATCTTCTTGGCGCAGGGCTCGCCGGAGGAGGGAGAAGATGGAGGCGATCGACGCTTCATGTGATTGTTGGTGGTGGCGGCTGAACGGGGTGGCTAACGGTTGGTGCAGCCATCGCCGTTGGTGGGGTGCACCATGGAGCAGAAGTCTGTGGGCTCCACCGGTTCTTGTGAGTGTGGTGGTGGTGGTGAGTTTGCGAAGTGGTGGTGGTGGTGGTGACTGGTGAGACCCATTTCTTATATTGGTTCTTTGTGTCGGTGGTGAGACTTTTGGTGGTGGCGACGAAGGCGACGAAGGCTTGCGTGTATAAGGTTTTCAGTTCTTTTACTTTACGTCAATTCAGATTTCAGAATCTAAAGTTTACTTTGTTTATTTTATTTTTCTATGACTGTTTGTATAAATAATTTAATTTAATCAAGTCTTTGTTTACTGATAAACTTTTATTAAATGTATAAAAATAGAATTTTTTTATATATAATATGAAACGTTTTTATTATTTACTTAAGACTTCATGTTAATAGTTTATACAATATATTTTAAAAATAAAGAATTGAATTTATATTAAATATATATGTGTTAATATAATACATTCAAATTGATAAAAATATTTATATATAAAAATAGTAATAACAATTTATCTCTTAATATCAGTTATTTTCAGTATTTTTATATATTTATAAATCTTTGTATTTTATTTATTATTTTTTATAAATCATTTTTAAAGTAACTATTACATATTAGCATAATTCTAAAATTATTTGAAACTTTATTATATGTTACTCGTGAATTTTAGTTAACTAATTTTTATTTATGTATTTTTTCTTTTATGCATGTAATATAGTAAGTTGACTTTATTTATTACAAATAATTAAATTCAAAATTAAAATCATAAATGTTATATTGTTTATCAGATATTTTATGAATAAGATAAAATAATGGGGTTGAATATTTTTATTCGAGAAAATAATTTTATATTTACCAATAGTTCAGAATTAAACATTTTTATTTTATTTAAGGCTTCGGCACTTAATCATAAATTCAAACATTAATATGTGTAAACACATTCTTTGTATTAATTTCTTTTTAAATGGCGACTAGGCGAAGCCGCGAAGGGGTTGACGAAAGGAGCTGCGTAAGGTACAAGACAGGATTTGAATAGCTTTTGTCAATTACCCAGTACCCTCCCCCAAAAGCTCCCATCTAATTAGGGAACCTTATTTAAAGTAATTTTGATTTTTTTTTTCACACTTCATTTTTTTTACATTTATAAAAAAAAAAAAAACCGTATAATTTAGTTTAAACATGCATCATTTAAATTTAATAAAATCACTTGACATTTCTAACATAGAGATGTAACTCAAAAGTCTGTCAATATAAACATAATTATAAAAATCGTCATCACAAAACTCTTATCAACTGAAAAATAGTTTCATTCATATACCACAAGGTGAAAAACATAGTTTTAGGGGTGATTCAATGTTTATTTAGACTTGAAGTGAATTCTAAAAATGAGATTTTGTTTACTAATTTTACAATAATTTATTCAAATTATTATAATATTTTTTGGATATTATCTATTCAACCTTTTATGATGCATAAACGTTACTTATTAAATTATCTTAACGAATTTTGTTTAACATTTTAAATCAATAATCAAGCCAGGTCTTTAATTTATTTTTGAAATATATTTTCGATTTTTTTACCTAAAATTTGTTAAATATAGTTTTAAACTTCTTTTTGCTAAAATAATAACTATTGAAATGGTTGAAATTTTCTATAAGCAATATATGCATTTAGAAAAGGATTGTATTCCTTTTTATTCAATTGATCACTTATTGTTAATTCATGAGTCATTTTTTTACTTAAAATATTTTCTTAAACTCAGTTTTGAAATTATTAAGATTTGGAGAGAAAAAAAAATGCATTTGTAATAATAGAGAAGCATAATAAGTAATTAATAATATATTTGTACTAATCAATATTTTATCACTTAAGATCTATTCTAATTTTTACAATATTAAACAATAAAAATTGTATTTTTATAAGAAATTTTTCTCCCCTAATAAATATTACCTATATGTTAATTAATATTTTTCTTTCAAATTTGTGTAAGTAAAAACATTGAGGGTTTTTATGGTGTCCCGATAATCTGGGGGTTTTGATAATGTTAATTTTTTAACCAATCGAACTACCTGTCATCTTTTTATTAATTATTTTTTTTCAAATTATTTTTTGATTATTATTTTTCAAAATTTTAAAATTACAAATTTTTTAAATTAAAAATATAATTAAAGATAACTTTAAAAAAGTATGAATCCTAAAATCATTTTAGTTACTTTCAAGTTTCAACACTTTATTTTATAAAACTTATACTTAAGAAACAATAATAAGATTTTTAAATCCTAAATCTTAAATGATTTTTTTATAAAAGTATTGAAATTAACTAAAATGATTTTACGCTTCAGACTCCTAAAGTTATCTTGAATCATATTTTTTAATTTAAAAAGGTTATAATATAAAATTTTAAAAAAAAATAATCAAGGACTAATTTGAAAAAATAAAATAAATTAATGAGAAGGTAACATATAATTTAATTAGTTAAAAAACTAACAAAACTTTAAAATTATTGAAGACACCATAAAAACTCTTAAAAGTATTATTAGTTAACTATTTTTTAGGACTAAAGTGATTTTAGTGGTCTTAGGAGAAGTTCAATATGAAAAGGTTCTAATTGACTGGCTGATGGTCAATTGCTTGATTGGCTTCTATGAGGTTGAACATGCCTGTCGAGAAATTGACTATTTGAAAATAAAGTTTTCTCTAAAACAAAATATATCACACGAGGGTAAATTTTAAATTGCGATCTCAGTCATAATCTGAAATTAGCAAATAATAGTTAGGTTCTTCTTTCCCTCCCACCTTCGAAAAATTATTATATCCTATAGTATAATTAAAGAATTAATTAAAAATGACTACATGTCAAACAAATATTGATTAGAATTCTAGATAGGCAATAAATCTCAAACCATACAATAATTCTCTACCCCAAAAGTCCAATATACCATACAATAGAGCTTCAGAGCTGGCACCACTTAGACAGTGCTAAGAAGCATTATTAGCAATTGGCAAGTCTCAGTGGTCAATTCTATTAGTGCTATTATTAGTCTAAAATCATTTTCTAAATAGTAGGAACTTGCCTTGCAATTCATTCAGTATACTACTACAACTTGGCTTGTGGGATTTTTCGTTACAAAGAGGACATTTCAAATTATAGGAATCATCGATTCTATACTTTGCAGTTGACCTTGAAAAACAAATGTGATTGATCAAAATGTTATTAGAGTAAACAAATTTCAGTTAAAAAGAAGGAAAATGGAATTCACACTTTTGTATCTAGATTTTTATTCAAGATAATTGTACATATATACTTTGTACCTGTACTGTATTATTCATGATGAACAAAGGTTGATCTAATTGATAAAGATAAAACTCATCTCACAAAGACGTGTGCTCGTAGTTCTTAATGAGCTACCAGAATTTAAAACTCATCTAAACTTCTTCGTATAAAAAAACCCACTACACGTATGAATTTGCATCTTCTTATTATATCATAATTTTTTTTTCTTTTACATTATTTTAAGGATATCAATGTCGATGTAAGAAACAACACTCAGAAATGACAACATAGTGAGCCTCCAAAATTTTAAACAGCATCAGAATTGTCAGCAACACTTTCCCTCTATGGCCAGCAAGAGGAGCCAGTTCTCCTTTAACAGAAGAATCCTCAACCTCAAAGGCATCATAACTAGCCCACAGAACAGCATGAACCAAAAGCACAGGCACGCTGCTAGCCAAAGTCACTGCAAGATGTATACCTGCCTCAGTCAAAATCTGCTGCACTGCAGTTGCAATTGCTAGCAAAGCCAGCACAACCCTTTTGTCTATGATTCTGTGAAGCACAACAGAGTTTGGAAATGCCCTCAAGAGTAAAAAATAAAGGGTTGTCACATAGGTCATGATGACAAACAGAATCAATGACACCTTACGCCGAGGGATGAGGGTTATGAAGAGTATGATACACACAAAGAGTATGTTCTCAAGAAATAACTCAGATATGATAAGATTTTTTTTAGAGGATGACAAGTTTTTTTTTTTAGTCATATGAAATCATATGATTTCGATGACAATGCATTATACATAAATTAATCAAAATTAAAACTTCTTTGAAAACAAAAGTAGCCATAAAGTTTTAAAATTTCTTTAATAATAATTTTGAATATTCAAATTAAGAAAAGGAAAAAAATTATTAACCACTAACAAAGTATATATATTTAACTCATAAAAATATTTTATTTTAAAATAACACATTTGTCTAATACATATTGATAACAAATATATAACATGTTTAATACATGTTTAACATATAACAAATATGTGGATAAACTATATGGTCATCATTGGGATTGATATTGAGACTTACGATGGGTTCAAAGTCAGGGCTAGAGAAGTTGAGAGTGAGGTTTCTCATTAACAACAAAACCTGCAAAAGAACCCAATGTACAAATGTCAGGACGGATTCTAATATGAAGTAGTTTTTTTTTTGGTACACCGGTGAAGCAATAATTATAATCGTTGGATATATTAATATTATAATAAACAGTTTAGATTATTTACGGGTTACCTAAAGAATGTTTTGAAATTTCCTCCCTCCCTCTGCCCACTTTTCTTACGCACCCTGCCCTCCTTGAGTCTTTTCCCGAGTCCAATTCTTCCTTAGGTGACGTTCCTCTTTCTGTTGTCTTTCTTGTTTATTTATTTTCCTACCTTTTCTTCATCACTGAAAGTAACTCCTCCACCCCTCCTTCATCTCCTTCTTTCATGCTCTATATGCTCAGGATTCATGTACTCAAAATAAAAATAATTTATTACAAAAAAAAACACCAAAAGAACAACACTAAACAAACTAAACAATCAGAAAATAAAAAAGTAATCATTGTTGCAAGTGGTGCGGTGTTCCCACAAGCACCACTGCCCCACCATAGCGTTCATCCCTGCAACAGAAGACCAAACTAAACAAAGCAAGGAAAAAAAAAATGAAGAAAGCACAAAAAATGTGAAAGAGGGATTAAAATACCAACAATTTGTCACACTCCAGCGTGTGTGTGCTGTTTTTTGGATTGTCTATTGCTATTTGTGTTTCTGTTGTTTTTGAAGGAAGGGGAAAGGGAAAGAGGGGATGGTCGCGAGAAGGGGAGAGGATGGACTTGGTGGAGTCCGCGAGCTTGACCGGGGAGGAGTAATTGGAGACGATGGTGAAGGCGGGTAAAGGTCATCGACATGGTGGTGGGTGGTGCCCTCAATAGGAAATAAAAACAGAGGAGAAAGCAATGATTTTGAATCTACGACGTCGTATCGTACCATGCAGGTGAGGTGGAAGAAGGGGCAGCGGAAAGCGGAGGAGGAAGAGGCACGAATCTGTAAACAAAACCCAAAAATCAGAGCAATGAAGAACGCCGCCTTCATCGTCGGTGCAATATGGGGTTGGGGAAGGCCCAACGGTGGTGGAGGAGAGGTCTTAGAGTATTTTTAGTGGGAGATCTTAAATTGGGATCTTAGATCACTTTTTAGTGGACCCTATAGTATCACATAAGATTAAATATCTCTCTAATTTTTTTCTTTAATGGTAGATCTCATTTTGAGATCTTAGGGAGAGAGAAAGAGAGAAAAAATTTATTCTTTTTTGAACAATGTGCAGATCTTGAGGGATCTTGTACAAGAACCCATTCTCCATGTTGGAGATCTCTCCACTTCCTTTATTGGGAGATCTTGTGAAGATCAGATCTTGAACTCAAGATCTTTGCTTAAGATCTACCACTAAAGATGCTCTTAGGATGGAGGAAGAATAGCACAAGAAAGGCTTGGAAGAAGGAGATGAAAAAAAAATTATTTAATATTTTAATATAATAATTCTATTTTTTTCTTCATGTAACAAACCTGCTATTGTAGGTAAATTTCCTGCCACACCGGTGAGGGAGTAAGTTTTGAACTTCACCTTAGAATCCACCAAAAGTCAGTAACCTAGAACTGAAAAAAGTTAAAGAGAGAGTTACATAAGGTAAATTCTAACGTGAAGTCCAAAAAGTAAGGATTCACTGGTGAACCATGATTTATCCAGGCTATAGCAGGTTTGCAACCGGAAGAAAAAAAATACAATTTAAATAAAACTATCAAAAATAAAATTTTACTCCTCTCCTCCGCACCATCTTCTTCCGCTCTCTGCCATTGATACCCCTTCCTCCACCCTCGCGTCGTCGATCACTTCGTTAGCCACCTTTGCCGCCTCGTCGCCACCTCTGCGAAGTCCCGTGCAGATTAAATTAAATATAAATGCAACGGAAGTTCTGATGGGGTGAAGGTCACGGTGATATAACTTCATATTAAAGGAAATCTGCACGACCTGTACTTCATTTATTTGGTTTACCCAATTGTATTCCATTTGCTAATATTATATTTTTCTATATCATTATTACAACGGGACCAAAAAGTAATGAGGAAGGTGAAAGCTGGAGATATGTAAACGTATTTAATGGAAGCAGGTAGTATCAAATTTTTTACAATAAATTATATACAACATAATAAGCAAGCAATATAATAAATAATTAGCAAGCAATAAAGTTGTTAATCTATGGCCAAAATATCTTTTCGTTTTCCTCCAGCTGTGAGTGAAACTCTCTTTCTCTAACACTGAATATAAGATGAAGCTACGGCAGAAAATACCACTGTTATCGTCCCACCGGAGCGTCGACTCTAACTGGTCCGCCATCCAGGCCGCCGTCAATCTCTCCTCTGACGGGTGCCTCCACCTCCGCCACCTCAAGCTCCTCCGCCACCTCGCCTCCGACAAGCTCGGCCGCGTCTCTCCCACGCGTCGACCGAGGCAGAGATACTCCATTACCAATTTGTCGACGCCGCAGAGGTGAAATCGATGAACAAGTCGTTGCGGCGCGGTCGTGGAAGCTTTGGAGGGGGCTCACAGTGTCGAGGTTTGGTCGTGGTTTCTCCGGTCGGCCTCCGCGCGATTGAGTGATGAGAAACTTGGTTCAATTTGAGAAAGTTGCAGAAGAGTGGTGGAAATGGTAATCTGTTAGAGAAGTTGATAAAAAAAAATGGTATAAAAAAATTAACCGGTCAAGGGGGTTCCCTTTCTTAAATCTTGACCTTTGAATATTTAATAAATTTATCTAACGGTAAAACTTAATGCTTCACCGGTGAGGATAGAATTTGAGGACTTAATATTAGAATCTGCCGTTACATAATGCATTCTAAATTTAATTCCAATAGACCCATGCACACCAGAACACTCCTCTTACGAACCTTTCCATTCAAAAGTTACGTTCAAAATCCTCTAACTATATAACACATTTCTCCTTCGCTTTCAGGAGAGAAAAAAACAAAAACAAAATCCATGAACTCAGATAAAGAAACGCTTCAAGAAATGGATTCTTCACAATCACTCCAACACCACCGCAAACACCCCAACACCACTGCAAACTCACCACCACCACCCTCACAAGAAGCGGAGGAGCCCACAGCCTTTGTCCGTCATGCACTTCACCAACGGCAGTCGCTGCGGCAACCTTCAGCCACCCCGCTCCGTCGCCGCCACCACCAACCCCATGAAGCGCCGATCTCCTCCATCTTCCTACTCCTCTGGCGAGCCCTGCGCCAAGAAGCTCTTTTGCAACCAAGAGGATCTTACCCTCTACGGCTTCTCCATCGTCTCCATTCACCTCAACATTAACCCCTTCCTCAACAAGCGCGACGGAGGACGGGGAAAGAGCGTGCTTGTTGACAAGGTGGTTGATGTTGAGGGGAATGTAGACGACGGAGAAGTCGTAAAGGGTGAGATCTTCTGGGTCGCAAGAGAGCTTCTTGGCGTAGGGCTCGCCGAAGGAGGGGGAAGATGGAGGCGATCGGAGCCTCATGGGGTTGGTGGTGGCGGCGGCGGAGGAGCGGGGTGGCTGAAGGTTGCCTCAACCATTGCAGTTCATGAGGTGCATGATGGAGCAGAAGTCTGTGGGCTCCATCGGTTGTTGTGAGTGTAGTGGTGGTGGTGAGTTTGCGAAGCGGTGGTGACTGGTGAGACCCATTTCTTTTATTGTTTCTTTGTGTTGGTGGTGAGACTTTTGGAAGCGGCGGCCGCGAAGGAGAAAGGGTTTAAATTTTAGATTAAAATAAGTGTTTTTTTTTTGTTTTTATTGTCGACTTCACTTAAATTACTTGAAATTCGATTTTTTTATATGAAAATTTGAAAAGTGTGAATGCGTGGTATATCTTTTGGATTTACTTAGGCTTAAGGCTTGCTGTGTCCAAAATCAAAATATTACCTTTTGAAATGATTGATGGAGAACAGTGATCTTGCAATTGGGGGTATTAATATTTTTGGCAAAGAAAATTGACAAAGCACATGGACTATACGTGTTTTGGCTATTGTAGCAATATGGAGCAACATCATCTTTCTTTGTCACAGATTCTTTAATCCATACACTTTTTTTTTATTTAAACTTTTAAAAAGGAATTAAAAATAATATGATATTTTATAATTATTTATAAAAATTAGAATTAGATTTTTTTTTTCAAATTAAAGTAGGCATAAGGATTCAGTATTTTTCATTATGTAATATTTTATCCACACTAATGATTATTATTTAAATGGTATAATTATTTCATATTTTTTTTTTATCATTAATCATAAGCTTATTCACCACAAGATAATTATAAAATATAAATTTTATCCAAACTTAAAAAAAAAATTCTTTAACATGAATAATGTTTGTATTGTAGCTAGGTCAAAAGCATGCTAGACTATATGTGTCGAGGATGGTTTCTGTGTGATTGTTTTTTACTGCATATGAAAAATATAAAATATAGCTTAAAATATTTTTGTATAAAAAATATTTGGAGAACATAAAATTGGGACAGAAAAAAATTATTACATTTTTATATTAGAGTGTATATTTACTATTTAGTATAAAAAATGAGAGATAGAAATATTTACGTACATTAATGTTCAAATAATAAAATTGTTTTTGTTTATCTGCATTTAAGTTCAGCTTAATTGTAATTGCGAGTTAAATCTTCGTAGTTTTCCATCTTAATGGCTAACATTCACTTTTATCCATTTGAAGGTGTATTTACTATTTAGTGTATTTCAAGCATAACCACTATAGGAAGGCCTAAGGGCTGGAAGTACTTACTAGAAAAAACACCCAAAATTAGAGAGCACAAAAATCTTAGTGTATCAGATTAAACTTAACTTAATGAGTATTGAGTTTTCATTTTTTGTGAGAAAAAACTCTTCTTCACCTTCTCTAGGGTGGTTGATGGTTTTTCTTTTCATTTTACTATACCTCTTCATTTATTCTAATTTTATGTTTAAAGTTTTTATTTCCTTGGTCACCATTTATTAGAGAATGTAAAATTTAGTTGATTAGTTTGTTATATTAGTTAAAGTAGTTAGTTTGGGCATGAAATTAGTTGTTGGTTAGTTAGTTTGGCCTTTTATATAATAAGTATAAACTATCTTTGTAATTCAATTCCGTCAATTCTATTCACTTTATCAGTTTATCATGTTATTAGTTGAAATTCATCTTCCGCATATTCTCTAATTCATAGCTTCCTTTTGAAGCACTTTCTTCTTCTTTGTTGAAGTTTTTTATGGTTTTCTCCCATGCTACAACGAAGGATGATGTCAATCCTTTATTCGTTTACCCTTCAGACAATCCTAGTTTGATGTTGGTTTCTCATCCATTATCGGATAATGTAAAATATATTTTTTAAAATTTATTGTTCTGAAAATTCATATATTTTATTAGATAAAAAATATATTATTAGATAAAATCATGGTTTAATTATAAAATATATTTTTTATAACAATTAATTTCAAAAAATATATTTTAATAGATAAAAAATATATTATTAGATAAAATCATGGTTTAATTATAAAATATATTTTTTTATAACAATTAATTTTAAAAAATATAATTTATTGGATAAAAAAATATATTATTAGATAAAATCATGGTTTAATTATAAAATATATGAATTTTCAAAACAATAAATCAAAATAAAAATCATGGTTTAACTAAAAATTATAGATTTGAATAAAAAATATTAGGTTCATATATGTTAAAAATTTAATTTTATAAAATCATAGGTTCATATACATTAGAAATTTAAAATATGCAAAAAATATATTATTGGATAAAAATTAATTATGTAAATTTGTGTGTATTAAATATACATTAAAATTTGTAATGTTATATATAGCAACATTAATTAGATTTTAACATGAATGGTCTAGTAGTTGAGTTAGTTAAAGTACTCTGCTCGTAATTGGAAGGTTACGAGTTCAACACCTACTTGGATCATCATTTCAAAAATTATTTTAACTCGTACGGATTACGAGAAGGACATAATCGATATTACACTCTGCATGCTGAGTGTATTAGAAAGAGCGTTGGTGTAGAAAGTTGAACTCACGAATTGACTGCTATATAGATGGGACTTTGGTCCATAGACAATATTATTGCGATTCCAGACATTTTTTATAATATTATATCTTAAAAAAGACGAGTTGAGCTGTTGAGGTTATTCTCCTATCAAAGATGCACTATTTATTGAGGGATCCGTTAGTAAACATTTTCTTTTAAAAATTTTATGTGTAGACTCACTATTTTTCCCGTGAAGGGGGGCAAGTGCCACCATCAAAATTGTATTATACTTTTTATTTCAAAATATACTAAAAAGTATTTTAAAAATTCACATTCAAGTATTATACTTTCTCGTAACATAAGGGAGTGGAGATGTGCTCCATTCAAAATTTTGTACTTCAAAAAATAATTGAATAAAAAACATAAAAAAGATCACATGCAATGCAACTAAATTCAATGATTTTATTCTTTTCAATCATAAAAAAAAACATTGGATTCACATTTTTAGTGATGTTATTCGTACAATAATATTTTATATTTGTATTTTTCTTCATTACACAATATATTAATTTCATATATTTCTCTTTACTTTAACATTTTTTACTTTATAAAAATTAATCTTTGTAAGGGTGAATCTTGACACCACCGGCGGAGCCAGGTTGAAATGAGGGTGGACAAATACACCCCCTTATTTCAATAAAATTATTAATATTTGTCCAAAATGTTGGGACCTATCATAGAATTTACTTTGATATTTCAAAAGGTATTATTGGGGTATAACAGATATTCGGCTAATACCTATCTGGTACAGTATCATTCGTGAATGTTAATCCATCCAAGAATTAGCAAAAACCACCCACTTTGGCTTCGCGTTAAAATCTAAAAAAAAAAACTCGAGGATCTTCGTTCAATGCCCCTGTGTGCATATTTGCATCCTCAATATAAGTGCAAAAACAAAAAAGACTTAGGGTATTCTTTGGACTTTTTAATCAACAGAAGCGAATGAGGCTATTAGCTACAAAGGATTTTCATCCCTTTTTATTTGAATTCATGTTTTATTCTATTAAATAGATTGTCTTGTTGTTTTAATTCCTGGTAAAAAGTGATCAACCTTAGCATTATGAATCGATTAATTGAACAAAATCCGCACTACAAATTGTTGATGGACTTATAAGACAATTGAGTTTGGGGATATTGCATGACCAAACTATTTTTCTAAGCTTTTAATTAGATTTTAATTTTACTAATCATCCTTTTTTGTTCCATGTTTTCTGGGTTGAACTTCTACATATATGAACAAATATGAATTTAATTTAGGAAAAAATATTAATAGTTCATGATCAACAATTATTGATAAAAGTTAGAGGGAAAAAAACCAGCTTTTAAAGTTAACGTGGGATTCATGGCGAAATTTGTTGAGGCATAGGGGTCATGGGCCCCCAAACTTTTTACAAAATTATTTATATTCTTAGTTGATCTTAATAAGAAATTTATAATATTTTAAAGTTATTTATTCTTTCATTATTATCATTAATTTTTTTATCCATAGAAATGAAAAATAATATGAAATATTTTAATAACTCACACATCCAACTGAACTATACCCTTTGACATTATTATTGATTTAAAGTCATTAAAAGAATATAAAAAGTTTAATTATAATATTTAGTCATTTATTATTATTATTATTATTAAAAGTTTCACAAGTTGAGGCAATTTTCTTCTGCATTCAGAAAAATAACAATGATAAATTAGCCAATAATTTTTAAAATCACAATCAAAAGGACAATGGTAATCCTCTACGATGCAGTTGCAACAACCTTCCAACACTTCTCCATCCTCTGGCTCTTTGCCCCATCAAGCTTCCTCAACAAATTCTTCAATTTTTCTTCTTCTTACGAGCACTAAGCTTAGCATCATACCATTCAAAAAGGCTGCATTGTTTTTTCTCCAACATTGAACAAATACATACTTAGTTTCCCATTCAATCCATAACCCTAAGATTTCCTTTCGACCAAGAAGACAACAATAGAGCATTAATGTCCCCAACGATATTGTTACCTCCTCCTTTGTTATCTTGAATACAATGCAAAAGAAGCTTTCGGCATTTAACTCTCTCTCGCCTTCATGGTTCTTGAAGTTGAAGAAATGTTTACCCAAATGTGCGAATTATTGTTCTACCTACCTCTTACAATGGAAATTTGTGCGGGATGACCTTTTTCTACAAAACCTTAGCATAAGAAAAGAAAGTAAAAAATATGAGTTGATCTTTTAAAGACAGTATTTCACATTAAAATCCTCTTTTATTTTTTTTATTTTATTTAGAAAAATAAGATAGTATCAAAACAAAGTCACACATATAATGTATGTGTGTTGAATAGTTAAGGGAGAAAGAAAAATAAAAAAGATAGTAGATTCGATCTACTCTATTAATAAAATTAACATTTTATCAAACTGATATTTATTGATAAAAAAATTTAAAACAAAGTCATGGGTATTAATTGTGTCAAGTCTCTGACAATGAAAAATTAGTTACTTAAATATGTTTTTTTTTGTCATAATGTTTTATTTTTATTTTTGTAAGTTAATGTTTTATTTTTATTTTTGATCCTATAAGTTTATTTTTTAAAATTTTATCTTTGTAGTTGACGTTTTTCCAATTTTTATCCCAATAACATATTTTGTCATTTTTAAAAGTTTGCATTTTTTAAAATTTGATCCTTGTAAAATTATAATTTTTTATTTATAATCTCCATAAATTTACACTCACAAGAGCCAAAATTACAAAAACATAAACTTATAAGAATTAAAAATAAATAAAATATCTTATAAAGATCAAAATTAAAAAAATACAACATTATAAAAAATAAAATTAAAAATTAAACGTACATGGTTGATGTGATCCCCCCTCTGCTAGCCATGCATGTTGCGGTTGATGCTAGAGGTTGTAAGTTTACCCGTTCGATGGGCTCTTAATTTCATTTTCCCTTATCACCAAAAGAAAATGTTCACCATATTTGTGAAACTTTGAGAATAAAAAATGTACAATCAAGTCTAAAATCGAATAATTGACACAACTAAAATTTGAAATAATCACGGCTGTGAAAAGCCCCAAAAAAGTAAGATTTACATATATTGTATGATTAACTTGTGAATGAAGAAAAAGTTCAGAAAAAACAAAAAGAAAACATATATGAAAAACATAAAATTATTTTTATGTTTTGGTTTTTAAAATATTATTTCAGAACAAGTTTCCAAAATTTCAAGCAACAACAATAGACGTAGTCCGTAAAAAACACAATAGAAGTAGTTATTAACTTATTATTATTATTTTTTTAAAAAAATTATTCAAGACCTAAAACTATATAAGATTTGTTTTTTTTTTTTTTTTAAATTGTATATGTGAAAATAATAAAAGAACTGAGAGTTGGTACGTTACCACCGTGGAGCACACACCATGGAGCTCGACCTCCGTTCATTCCTTCACTCTCCGACCTCCACCTCCTCCTCCTCCTCCGACGCCGACGACGACGACGGCGCTCTTCCCCGCACCATCGATGAAATTCTCAACGACTGTGACACTTCCTCTTCCTCACCCTCCCCTCCTTCTTCTCCCTCTCACTCACTCTCCAACAATTCCCATCCTCAAAACCCCACACTCCAACAAAAACCACTCCAACCCGCACCCGATTCGTTTTCTCGGGTCAAACCCGCTGAATTCTCCGACCGCACACGCGTTTCGCGCCCGTTCTCCTCTCTCCTGCACGGCGTCAGGTCCAATGCCAAGCCCGGCACGGCGCTAGCCGCGGCGGCGGCGGCGTCTCGATCCGTTCCTACGCCGCACGCGGCGGCGATTATCTCCCGGAGGAAATCCGCGGCCGCGAATATTGTCGAATCGATTTCGATCGCTGCCACCGGCGATGTTTCTTCCATAGGCGAGTTGGGCGAGCCTAGCGAAAAATTCGATCCAGTGCCGCCGAAAATCGAGACTCCGTCTAGTGAAAGTGCTTCTGCTATTGGTGAACGTTTTGAGAGTGATGCGGAAATTGCCACTGATTTGAAGGCTGGCAGTGATGACATTCAGGTGCACAGTGATGATAATAATGATAATGATTCTTCTATCGTGAGTGAGGAAAAGAGGGATTTAGATGAGGCTGACCGTGATTATGAGAAGGATATGAATTCTGCAACGTTTGATGACGATGATGATCGTGGGTTTGATGGAAATGGCGATGATGATGATGATGAGAGAATCACAGCTACGGATGCAGCTGTGGAAACGGAAGAAGAAGAAGTAGTGAATAATGCTAGTAGTTCTATGGAAGATGTTAAGAATGAGGTGAGTGTTGGTGGTGATGATGAGGGTAGTTCTTTAGGTGATGTTGCTGAGCTAGTGGAAGAGAGGCTTGAGGAATTGGAAAACAGAAGGGCTGCTAAGAGAGCTGAGAAGAAACGAGAGTCTTCGATGAAGCCACTTGAATTGGCCGAAGAACTGGAGAAGAAGCGTGCTTCAACTGGTTTGCATTTGGAAGAGGGTGCTGCTGCCCAGCCAATGAGGCTTGAGGGCGTTCGGAGAGGGTCCACGACATTGGGATACTTTGATGTTGATGCTGATAATGCGTTCACGAGGGCATTTTCATCCCAAACGTTCAGGCATGAGCAAGGTTCCGCCCGAGCCTTGGCAGTTCATGCTAATTATATTGCAGTAGGAATGTCAAAAGGGCTAATTCTTGTGTTTCCCAGTAAATATTCCATTCACCACGCTGACAACTCTGATGGAAAGGTTGGTGCCTGATTCAATCAAACTTTTTTTGATCTAGCTCAAGTTCAAAGTTCAATGAGTTATGGAAATTTACATCTTTGGCTGCAAATATATGCCTAGTTTGATATCGGAAGTAATAAAAATTAATGTAATTATTAGAATTTGGGCTTAGGGCTTAATATAACCTCAGAACTGGTGAGACTAAATACACCCCATCACACCTAGCACCTAGCACCTAGTACCGTTGTTAAATAGCCGCTATAGCGCTTTTGCATTGTGGAATTCTTCGGATTCGCAATCTTGACTCCATCCGCTATTGCGGCATGTGTCCTGCATCCTCTTGTCATCTCTGGCAAGTCTCAAGCCAATTAAAATTTTGAGTTAATATTATGCCAATTTTATGCATTTTATTGTATTTGCATGTAACTTATTTTTGTGTACATATATATATATATATATATATATATATATATATGTCATACATTTCAACGGCTATGTAACTTCTGCTATTTGCCCGCAACACTATCTATTATATGGTATAGTGGATTATTGACTTTCCACCATTTCCTGCCATCCTCAATTGATAACACTGCCTAGTACAATGAAGGTGCTGGAGGCTGCAATGAAGGCAGACGAAAGAGGCTGCAATTAAGGTGACTTTCCAACACACCCCTCATGCTTAGGGCTATGGGCCTGAAGTTTGGACCATGTTGGTGACCCAACAATGGATAGGGAAGACTTTGATATTATCTTAAATTTAGGCGTAGGCTTAATTCAACTCCACAAAATTGACTTGTAAGGTGAGGACTGACTGAGCCTTAAGCTCTACTTAGGTCATATCACTAGGTGATGTAGGACTAAACATACCCCCTCACACCTAGTACTATGAAGGTGCTGGAGGCGACAATGAAGGCAGACCAAAGAGGCCACAATTAAGGCAAGCTAAGGGTGGCCACAATTAAGTCGGCTTTCCAGCCATAATGTTATGTTTAATGCTATCTCTTAACTTCCTAAGTCTTTCTATTATATTTCGTGTTAAAGCAGATTCTATCAGATTGGACTGAAATATCCAAGTTGCTTGACAAAATGAATGAGAAACAAAATATGGCAATGCACAAGTTTTTTGTTTTTATTTATGATAAAATTAAGAATTAAAATGAGAGAATAAAACTATCTCACAAATAAATAAACAAACCCTGCCTCCCCAACACATGCATACACTATTGGTGGTGTAGCATTAAGATTCTCTTTGAATGACCATTTGTCAATACACACAAATTGGTAATGTTGATGCTTATAATTTCAATCATTTATTTGATTGAGTTTTGGTATCATCTGTAACTTCATTTATCAATATATGCTGTTTACTTGTTAGATGATGATGCTTGCTATACAAGGTGATCGGTTGCATGCTCCAGTGACATCCTTGTCTTTCAATCAACAAGGAGACCTTCTTTTAGCTGGTTATGGTGATGGCCATCTTACCCTGTGGGATGTACAGAAAGGGGTAGTGGCGAAAGTTATTAGTGGTGAGCATACAGCACCAGTAGTACATACATTGTTTCTAGGACAGGATCCTCAGAATACTCGTCAATTTAAAGTGGTTACTGGTGATTGTAAGGGTCTGGTTCTCTTGCACATTATCTCAGTAGTTCCTTTGTTTAGTAGATTCTCCATCAAAACTCAGGTATATAATATTTTTCGTTAATGTGCAATGGGTTGAGTCTAGCATTGCGCTATAAAGGGGACATGAGTTATTTTAATATTCAATTATCTCACATTTCTCTTGTTTGTTGAACTTGTGTTAATTTTGTAGTGTCTTCTTGATGGGCAAAGTACGGGCTTGGTGCTGTCAGCTTCACCACTCCTTTTTGATGACTTCAGTGGAAGTGCTTTGCCTTTTACCCAGGGAAACACCTCAGCCCCAGCCAGCAGTATAAGCAGCATGATGGGAGGTGTTGTTGGCGGAGATGCAGGTTGGAAACTCTTCAATGAAGCCCCTTCTTTGGTTGAAGAAGGTGTGGTTGTATTTGTCACCCATCAAACTGCTTTGGTGGTATGAAAATCTGATGTCTGTGCTGGTTCGATGTACCTTTTGTGCTGTAATTTTTCCTTCATCTTTGTTTAGATTTCTTCTGCATTGTTTATCAAGATACTAAATCTTTGTTATAGGTACGGCTGAGCCCTACTGTGCAAGTCTATGCCCAGCTCTCCAGGCCAGATGGAGTTCGGGAGGGTTCCATGCCATATACTGCATGGAAATACATGACACAAATATGTAGTTCTACTGGTACGGATTCATTTTGTTATAATTGATGTTGACTTCTTTCTAAATATTTCTTGCTCTCTTGTAGAAAATATGTCTGCAGAAGCTGTTGAAAGAGTTTCATTGCTTGCAATTGCATGGGAACGGAAGGTTCTGGTTGCAAAGTTGGTCAAATCGGAATTGAAAGTATATGGAAGATGGTCTCTTGATGGTGCGGCTTTAGGTCTAGCATGGTTGGATGATCAGGTATTATATCATCTTCTGTCTACCTATATTAACTAGAAGTTTGGGCACTTTTTTTTGTTTGTGTACTGTTTTGTTTCCTTTTACACTCCCTATTGTATCTATTTGCTTCTTAGCTATAAGGTTAGTTAAATTTATTTATTTTACTTGCTCAGATGCTGGTAGTTCTCACTTCAAGTGGACAACTGTATTTATTTTCCAAGGATGGAACTGTGATTCACCAAACAAGTTTTTCTGTAGATGGTATTGGAGGAGATGATCTAGTCTCTTATCATACTCACTTCATCAATATATTTGGAAATCCTGAGAAAGCTTATCATAACTCTGTTGCTGTAAGAGGAGCTTCTATTTATATACTGGGCCCAACACATCTTCTTGTTTCTCGTCTTCTCCCTTGGAAAGAGCGTATTTCTGTTTTGCGGAAAGCAGGTGACTG
>PYAF01004387.1:1555412-1591311 GCA_007407185.1 Glycine tomentella | reverse complement strand
AAGAATAACAAACTCTATGTTATCAACTAAATTATTTATAACTTGAATTTATATATCTACAACTTGAATTTAAATTATAAAAACTTGTAAATAATTATTCTATTATATCAATCTAACATTCTGGTGATGACTAACTATAATTGTGATTAGTTATTAAAATTGATGAATATTTTATATTAATAGGTAATGACTAAAATATTATCATTCAAGTTCAAAATAATATTTAATAACTTTTTAAATTTTTATAATAAATATTTTAGAAGTTATATTAAAAAATAATTCATAATTAGTTTACTCTATAAAAACTTTTATCGTCTACCAGAAGATGACTATTAAACTGATTAGAAAAAGCTCTTAAATATGTGAATGTAGGAAAAGTTGGTTGGATTTTATAGTAGCTTTCTTGTCCTCATTATTGTTTGTTTATAGTCATAGAAAACATTACATAGGCAAAAGCAAAAGCCCCTCAACCCAACACACCTAAGACGGTTATCTCCAAGTCTCACTCCCTCGTTTCTTCCGCCCCCTTCACTCACCTTCTTTCTGCCACTTCTCGTTCGCTTCTATAATAACACCCACTTCTTTGGTTCATCTTCCCTTCAATTCATCACATAATAACAACACTATAAACATTGATTTTGGCTCTTTGTTGCAGCGAGACCAAAATGTCTTTCACTGCAACCAAGTTTGCACCTTCTCCTCTCCCTCTCACTTCCACCACCTCCAGATCCAATGACAAGCCTCTCTCTTTCTCCTTCGATCACTCCAAACCCAACCCTTCTTCCTCCTTCCTTGGATCCACTCGCAGGCTTCTTCGCTTTAATGCTATCGCTAGGCCTCATGCTCACCCTCGTGCTTCTTCTTCCCCTGTTGCTGCTGTTCTTCTCGAACGAACCTCCAATCTGGTGACCCTTTGTCCTTCTCTCTTCGTTTTTGCTTGAAAAATCTCTGCTTTCTGTGGATGGATATAGATTCTCTCAAATGGGTTTGGTTAAAAAAGTTGTTTTTTTCCCCACTCAATTCAGCTCATTTGAGGTGGACCCAATTGGATTTTTGAGCTGCGTGATTCAAATGTCGATGCTTTTTATTAATTTGTTATTTGGGTTGATGTTTATTCTCTTTCAGATGTGTAGTTACTTAACAGTTATTGGGTTAAAAAATTAAAATTTCACTCAACTAAGATCATTGGAATTTGACCCGATTGGGTTTATGAGAGCTGCATTATTCAAATGTCAATGCTTTTTTTTATTGATTTATTATTTGGGTTGCTGTTTATTCTCTTTCAGATGTGTAGTTACTTCACACTATGGTGATGTATATTTTATAGGACAAAACTTAGATGTTCTGTAAGTGTTTTCGGTGCTGATTTTCAATCAGAATTGGAGTTTCGCATTGGTAATCTATTTTCACTTTTAATGGGAAATTTTATTGCACAAATTAGCGATGTGAAAATCCATTTCTGATTGGAAAACAACACCAAAAGCACCGTATTTAAGTTTTGTCCTATTTTATATGGGTTTAGTTTTGTGTGTTATTTGCCCAATTGGGTTCAGAAGTTCAGATTATTAAAATTAGTGGTGTTTTGCTACTGATAATTTATGTAAGTTTTGAATTTTTTGTTTGGGTGTAAGTGTTTTGATATTATTGTTTTTGTCTGGATTTGTGAGTGCAGCTTGTCACAAAAGAGGAAGGGTTGGAGCTCTATGAAGACATGATATTAGGGAGGTTCTTTGAGGACAAGTGTGCTGAGATGTATTATAGGGGCAAAATGTTTGGTTTTGTTCACTTGTACAATGGCCAAGAGGCAGTATCAACTGGGTTCATCAAGCTTCTGAAGAAGGAAGATTCTGTAGTGAGCACCTACAGAGATCATGTTCATGCATTGAGTAAGGGGGTCCCATCTCGGGAAGTGATGAGTGAACTGTTTGGGAAGGCGACAGGGTGCTGCCGGGGTCAAGGTGGTTCAATGCATATGTTCTCGAAAGAGCACAACTTGCTTGGTGGATTTGCCTTCATTGGTGAAGGAATTCCGGTGGCCACCGGGGCTGCATTTTCGAGCAAGTACAGAAGAGAGGTGTTGAAGCAGGCAGATTGTGATCATGTGACGTTGGCATTTTTTGGAGATGGGACTTGTAATAATGGGCAGTTCTATGAATGCCTGAACATGGCAGCTCTGTGGAAATTGCCAATTGTATTTGTGGTGGAGAATAATTTGTGGGCTATTGGGATGTCGCATCTCAGGGCAACTTCAGATCCTCAGATATGGAAGAAAGGGCCGGCATTTGGAATGCCAGGGATTCATGTAGATGGGATGGATGTTTTGAAGGTCAGAGAGGTGGCAAAGGAGGCAGTTGAAAGGGCTAGAAGAGGAGATGGACCAACTCTAGTGGAATGTGAGACCTATAGATTTAGAGGGCATTCATTGGCTGATCCCGATGAGCTTCGTGACCCTGGTGAGCATCTATTTAGATAATATATTCTCTCCCTATGTTCTTAATTTTGAAGTACATGTGCTGATGTTTCTTTGCATTTCTGGTGGTATTTATCTTCAGTTGCACTATGCATAATCCATTTACTATATAATTTTTGCTTAACTTAGTCTTAGATTAGCAATATTAATTGATGGAGTTGAACTTACAGTTGCATTCTAAACCTTTTAACAGTGTAAAAGTATTATGCTTAATTGGTGAAGAGTTCAATGGCCTAAACAAACAATTTCTTGAACTTAAGTTATTATCCTCAAATTTGGAATAGTTTTTCAAAAGTTGTTTAGGCTTGACTACAATACATTTTGATTCCTTAGCTACATATCTTCATTAAAAAAAAAAAAAGTTTTAAAAGCCAATGGTAAGTGGAGTTGAAACGAAGATTACTGCTGTTATTAACCTGGCTGAGAGTATACATAAAATTATAAATATGGTCTTGATTTAAAGTAGAAGATTTATGTGAATGCTGAACCAATTCGTATAAGCATTTATATATTCTACCCCAAGCTATGTAAATTAAGATTTGATTGGTTTGCCATTTAGCCAAAAAATGGATAACCAACTCATTCGATATACTCACACAGTATATTTCATCTCTAGCACTGGTTCATTGATGGTACTGAGCACACAAGATTTTGTTTCCATTATTGTTATCAGGCTTTTCTTCTCTAGTAGTATTTTATAAAAAGAAAAAAAAATGAAACTAAAAAAACAAATCAATCTTGTTGCAAGGGTTTGCAGTTACCTGGGATATAAAAGTAAGACTCCAATCTGGATAGTTTGAACTTTTGTAATCCAACTCCATATTTCAGTGTTGGCTGAAGAGTAGTGAATGTTTATTCTGTTAGTTTGGTTTCAGTTGTTTTTACTGGCCACTTTTATGCCTTTATGTTATTCAAATTACACTGTGAAATGTGAAGGTTTCAGTTTCTTAGTTGTTCTAGCATGGTACCCTTTTAAGATGTGCTTCTACATAAATAGCCATGTTTTCTACTTATGTATAACTTGTGTTAGTAATTTGGGGAAGCCAGTAAATTTTTATTTAATAACGAGCCACATCTTTTAACTTTTTGGTATATTTTTATCAACTCTTCTGTGTGTGTATGTGGTTCTCATAATAACTATTGAATCGTTAATCTGTTTCTGCTTTGGCAGCTGAGAAGGAACACTATGCTGGTAGGGACCCCGTCACTGCGTTGAAGAAATACCTTATTGAGAACAAGTTAGCCAATGAGCAAGAATTGAAGGCCATAGAGAAGAAAATCGACGAGATCCTCGAGGACGCTGTTGAGTTTGCAGACAACAGTCCTCTTCCACCCCGCAGTCAGCTTCTGGAGAATGTCTTTGCTGATCCGAAAGGCTTTGGAATCGGACCAGATGGCAGGTATAGATGTGAGGATCCAAAGTTCACTGAAGGCACAGCTCATGTCTAAACTTTTCTTGCTTGGAAGTTGGAACTATCAGTTTTGTATGAGTGTTATTTTCATATGGCTTATTTAGTGATCAAATGTTACACAATGTCTAATATAAACAGGACTTGTTCTTTAGGTTGGTAATTTGGTTTTACGTGTCTTATATTTATCATTGTTTGTGGAACTAGTGGCAAGAATGACAATCTCCAGAACTAGATTGTAACCTCTACCAACGCTGTATAATAAAATTTTAGTTGTTCCCCTTTGTTCTTGTTTTCTAGCAATTTATTCGTGAACTCGTCTTGGTCTATCGACACACTACACTGCAACACTTGATGGTTTTTCATGTTTATGCATTTAAAATAGCTTATAATTAAAATGTTGTGGGTCTTTTTGAAAAAATAAGAATTTTTCTTATAAATTAATGAAAACCAAACATGGACTAAGTAGCAAGTCGCACTGTTCAATGTTCTATGCTTTTGGCTTTTGCTAAAACACGGCAATGAAACTTAGGATTTTTCTATTTTTTCTTTTTTGCGATAACTAAAGTATTTTTTGGGGTACTAGTACTTCTCAACAATGTTAGTTTCTTTGTTTTTTTGTTTTACTGATCTCAACAATGTTAATTAAATAAACTTTTTTTGGCATCAATTCTCATCAACTGTTGTTTGATAGTATTTGAATAATTGAAACATAAATTTTGATTGGGTTTGATTTTTCAGTTAGAAAAACCAAACACACTATAGTAATCCAACAAAAAGAAACACATCATTAATAATCGGTGTTAAAAAGTGTGTTAATATCACTGCAAATATGCGATTATAGGTCTAACTGATTATCACCCAAAATTAGTTTTGTAAGATTTCTATGAAACTTTAAGAAAGGGGGAAATAATTCATAGATGAATTGGTTTAGTCATTTGTTAGGACGACTTAAAAATTTGACGAGGGAAAAAGAATTGTTAAAAACTAATCAAGTAAGTTAAAACTCGTGACAAAATTCGTTTTCTTATTTTTCCTATTTATTATTTATTGAAGAGTACTTCTAAGTTCTGAATAAATAAAGTTAATATATAAGATTTACGTATAAAATGTTGCTATTCATACTTTTATTAACTCTTATCTTAAAAGTTAAAATTAAATTTTAAAATTTAACTTACTATAATTTTTTAAAATACATGTAATGTTTAAAAAATAATAATTGGTACTAATTTAATTGTAAATAAATTATATTTCATGAACTTTCATACCAAATTAAACAAATATTTATTTATTTTTCCATTCAACAATACATATAACAGAATACTTATAATTTATGACCAAAACATATTTTTGTCAATTAAAATAAATTTCTAAATTATTTTTTAATTTGCATTTTCCATATTTTATTTATATTTTACAAATACTGATAAATGGGGAGATAGTGAAGCACTTAACGTTACGGGTGGCTTAAACTTATTCTCCGCTTCTCTATTTCTCAAATTCTCATCCTTTCCTTTTTGTTTTGGGTGGATAAAAGAAAAAGAAAATGCCACCTAACAGTAACACTCTCTTTCACACCACCGTTGTTACACACCCTCTTCTTCTTCTTCCGCGCTCACCCTGAAACTGTGCAATCCTGATCAAGTGAAACGATTCGTTTTGAAGTTCGCGTATCCAAAGCGTTCGCGCACATTTCTAGAACCTTCTTCTTCTCCTATGAGGAAAATTAAGGAGGTGGTTGAAGAACAACGGCTTTACAGAGAAGAATATGTTTACCCTCGAAACGATGACGTTATGGAGGACGAAGAAGAACGAGAGAAGAGGCTTGGAAAAGCGTGTGAAGTGTACGTGTGCAATCAACCCCGAAGATGTGACGTTATGGAACCATTCTCTCTGTCGAGCTCACCTTCTTTTCTTAGCTTCACTCTGTCTATGGCATCCACATTACAACAATTCACAATAGTTACTTTCAATGGGACCCTCTGTACACATAACTTATTTTTACTTTTCTCAATACAAACAACTTTAAACAATAAATTTCTATAACCATGCAACTCTCTTTAGTTGCTTCTAATGGATCCCACCAATAATGTTTTTATCTCAAAATAATGTTTTTATGAGTGACAAACAACTTCATATAATGATATATGTTATTTTTTTTATTAATGTTGCCTTAGCTAGCAATTGTGTCGAGGCTGTTGCTTTGGTAGCAACATTGCTTCCAATACCCAGTTGCTTTCCAAGCATGCGATGGAGATGCTGTAACACTTTCTCTTAAAGAATTTTTTATGATTGTTTATAATTTATTGAAAATTATTATTTTTGGTAGGTTTATTTTTCATTTAATATAAATAAATCAAGAGAATCTTTAAATGAGAAATAAAATCTATTAAAAATTGTAATTTTCAATATATTATAATCTATCGTAGAAAGAATCTTATAAAAAGAGTGTAGGTAAAGTACCACTAACATTTGTCATTTTGAGGATTTCTAAATATCAATTTCTTTTGTGTTTATATATATATATATATATATATATATGTATATATTATACGTTAGCTAGCCCAATTTAGCAACAACAAAAAAAAAAAAAGTCTTATGTGTTTGTTTTAAATTTTATTTTATGTATTTTTCTGAAATAATTCTAAAATGTTACTTTTATTCCTGTTTTTTTAAACTATAAAATTTCGTTTTTAAATTTTGTTTTACAACATTTTCAAAACATTAACTAAGGTGCTGTTTTTCATTCAATTATGAATAATTTTATTTTTTCCTTGATAATGCAAGGTTCACACTTTCACAGCTTTTTCCATTTAGTTATTCTTTTGGTTTCTCTTATTTGTTCAATTATATTAGTGTGTTTCCATCTGCAGAGGCTCGGACTCAAGCTGCATAGTCCTTTAGAGGTGTTACTTTGGCAAAATATAATTTTATTATTAAACACCTAATTAGTAATGTCTGACAAGTGTAAATGTGTCAAAGATTGGGAAGAAGCGTTCGTGCTCATATCATAGGTTACAAGATTTTCATTATCAAATTTTGCTTGTCCAATTTGAAAATTGTGTGATAAGGCAAAGTTTCTAATCATTATAATCTGAATTCTGAATCATCATATGGTCTTGTCTTTATTGCGTTGTACTTGCTATACTTCAGGTTTGCCGGGATGCTGAGACTAATGAAAGTAAGGGGTGTGGTTATGTGACACTGGGATCTATATATGTGGGACTTCTTCCTGAACTAGAAAATGCTATCTCAAAGAAGAGGTGAGCCTGACACTGCGGCAGTTCAGTAAAAATATGGATTCATTCAATTTTACTTCTCGTATTTCAAGTTGCAATGAGTCATGAGTGATATCAAAGTATTGTAGTTGAGTCAATTTGAGTTTTGAATTTAACCATGGCATGAATACTACTACTATTGCTACAACTGTTGCATAGAATTGTGAAAATGAGAAAGTGAATAACCTTATGCAGAGTAAAGCTTACACTATGTAACCGATGCCTAATATAGGTCACAGTAGCATGTGTGATTGTGTTTAGAAATGCGTTTGCAAGACAATTTATCACGTCCAATGGCTAAAAAACAGAGAAACTATAATTAATAGCCTGTTTGGATTGGTGTCTCAACTCTCAAGCACAATGCTTCTGCGTGTTATTTTTAAAACATTTTGTGATTTACATTAAAATGTGGATCCTCAACTCGGATTCAAACAAAGTAGTTTCCGGTGAGACGTGAAAAATCACATAAAATATATTTCTAGAAGGATATCCAAACATGCTGTGAATAGGCCCGTAACAGTAGATCGAGTTGGATAAAATAGCAGCTTTGCTTTTTTAACATTTGTGTGGAAGTAGGAAAAACTGTGCTTTCTAGACCATTGAAGACGTTTTCCTTTATACTTTCTAATTTTACAGAGCTGATAACAGCAACACTCGATACGTTGATACCGATAAACAATTTAAGGGTATGTTTGAATACAAGTCAGAAGTATTTTTAAAAATTTCTTTACTAGAAATATAATATTTTTTTTAGTAAAGAAACTCTCAAAAAAACTTCTAGTCTTATATCAAAAGAGACTCTAAACTTGATTTTATGACTATAAGAAAGACATTATCTGATTATCACAAGTATAGGAATATTGTTGAATAAAGATTTTTATGATAAATATTAATTATTAATTTATTAAGTTTTATTATCTGAAGATTTAAATCCACATTACTTTTCTCTCCCCCTCTTTTCTTCTTTCTTCACATTCAGTCCACTTTATAACTTTTTGGTGTGTTTATTTTAAACTTAATTATCAATTGAATTCACACATTATTTTAAATAACTGAATTTGGTCCTAAATAATAAATAAAAAATATTCACAAATTCTTATAAAAATCAATTTAATCCTAAAATTTTTAAAAAATAAATCAATTCAATCCCTAAATTATTTTAAATAATTCAATTTAATTTTAGGTTCTTAAAAATTTAGGAAATAAACTGATTTCATTTTAAAATTTTGAAAATCAAATTAAATATTTTAAATTTTTGAGAACAAATTAATTTATTTTAAAAACTTAAATCAAATTAAATCTTTTAAAATTTTAAAAATCAAATTAAATCATTTAAAATAATTAAGCCTAAATACAATTAATGTACCAAAAAGACAATGTGGAAATGAAGAAAGGAAGGAAAAAAAAAGTGAATTAAATTTGGGATGCTCGACGTGTGAGCCCGTACACCACGAGATCAAAGTATGGTAAAATAAAAACCGGATATTACTGTGCAGAAAAATATCGGCCGGGAGAGAAGACGTAGGGTCGACACGTGTCCGTCGGGTGGACCCCATGCTTGGTAGAAGATCACCTCAGACGCTGCATATATTAAAATAATAACGAATGGTTGAAATGGTGCCACGTGATCCAGTAGCGATGATCTACCTTTTGATGATCGAGTGAGAGAGATGGAGATTTTGGTGGGAAGATATTTTCGACGATTTTCGCGGTTGTGGGCGAAAGCTGGTTGCCAGCTATAGTGAATCAGAATCGTAAGCTGAACAAAGAAGCAAGCAAGTAAAGGACGGTTTGAAAATTGTTATTATTATTATTATTATTATTATTATTATTTTCTCTCTGATATATATTGAGGATGAAGTCAATTTCATTTGCTCTGTTTTCTTCTTCGTTTGGTTCGTTGTGATCGATTAGGGTTATTATTTTTTGTGGTTGCGGAACGAAGCATGCTGTTGCTGTTCGAGAATGGATGAGTTGAACGGCGCTATGACGACGGAGAATAGCAATGCGGAGGTGGTTCGATGGGAGAGGTTTCTGCCGCGGATGGTGCTCAGAGTGCTGCTTGTAGAAGCTGATCATTCCACGCGCCAAATCATCGCCGCGCTTCTTCGCAAATGCAGTTACTCAGGTTCTTCTTCGTCTTTTTAATTCTCGAGATTTTTTTTTTTTTTTTTATGATTTCTCTGTTTATGTCGCTTTTCCTGTGGCATTGTATTACTTATTTAGTTGCGAAAATTTAATTTGTATTCTGCCGTTTTGATTCTGGTCTCTGGAATTACTCTACGTGTATAATTGCGGTAGCATCATCATCATCCAAAGTATGCTTCTTTTTAATTTTCCACGTGTTGGATTTGGTCATCACCAAAATGATCCTCTTCAGTTTTAAGTAAACTGGATGAAATCTCAGCCATCCTTTATTTTTAATACTACTATTTGATAAATTTAAATTGTAAATTAAAATGTATGAATGGCTGAGATTGATTAAACTGGACACTCTCCGGTCTTAACTGGAGAGGATCTGAGCTAAGGTTACCACTGCGAAAAAAAAATAGTGAAGAAATAATTTATATGTTCTTTTAAAAAAAAAAATTGTCACTAAATTTTTGTGACGCTAGTATTAGTGTAGAAAAAAACACTTTTTACCACCAAATTTGATCACTAACGCATTACTTATTTTGTAGTGTACGTCTATGAAGCACCAATATCGATAGGACGTTTTTGATACGTTTCCGACATGAGACGTCGATACATTACTTAAAAAATACTCATATTTCGATATGTTTCCGATACGTCTTAATATTAAATAATATTTTTTTATATAGAGTATATTTCATATTAATAAAATATAATAAAAGGAAAATCATAAGTATAAATAATATATTATCCATACAAAATTAATAAATACCTCAACTATTATGTGAATATGGAGGAAGAATAAACTTCATTCCATTTAGGATATCTTTTTTTTTTTTTTTAATTTACAAAAGTGCCTTTTGAAAATTTGACTAAATCGATACGTAAATTGGCGTATCCCTAAGGTATCAGTATCGGACATGTATCCGATACGTTGAATTTTTTTTTTTTTCAATATCGGTGGTTCATAGGTGTACGTAGTTAAATGTTTGCTTATTTTTTTTCCTTCTTTTCTCAGAAATTAGCATGCTTTTGCAGTTTTGATGACTTATAATGAACCAAAAAAGTTATGATGAAAGCAGTCTTCAATTTTGTCTTCATATCGAGGATCTCTGTTGTCTTTCATCTATTTGTTTATTCGTTGCTATTTTCACATTGTTTTATTCTAAACAAAAGGCAATGAACCTGAATACCTGAACTGTAGTTTTAGTTTTTTTAATAAGTTAAAATTAAGTTTGGTAACTTGTTCCAAAAATCCCAATTGTTTTAATTTTGCCTCTTTCCTTTTAAATGATTGATTTATTTGCATCATATTTTGGAGAGATACCAAGAGATGAGAAGAAAAGTTTTGCATCATATGTAGTAATTTGGTATCATAGAATGGAATACCATACAAAGATTTTTTATTTTTTGGATCTGATATTGCAAAACATTATGGATGATCCAATTTCAGATTGACATTATTGTTTTCATGGTTTATTACTTAATGGTATTCTTTTTACTCGATGTAGTTATTGCGGTTCCGGATGGATTAAAGGCATGGGAAACATTGAAGAAGAAGGCACCTGAGCTAGATCTCATATTAACAGAAGTGGAGCTACCAGCAATATCTGGATTTGCACTTCATTCTTTAATCATGGAGCATGACATTTGTAAAAACATTCCTGTCATAAGTACGTTGACTTGTTATTATGTATTTGTATTCTTAGTCTCGATGTTAGATCGAAATGGCTAATGAGTTCATGTTTATTCTCATGGGTGTGCAGTGATGTCTTCTCATGATTCGGTTAGCATGGCGTTGAAATGCATGTTAAAAGGGGCAGTTGATTTTCTTATAAAACCCATTCGGAAGAATGAGCTTAGGAACTTGTGGCAACATGTATGGAGAAGGCATGCTGTATGTCATTTTTTTAGTCCTGTTTAAAGAGATAATTTTTGTATTTTCTTCTTCTTCTATCTTGGCTTGCTATTTAGCATATATGTACTTATTCTTTCTTTCTATCCTCTCTGGTGTATAATATTTATTCAGATTAGCACTCCTACTCAAAATACAACCTTTTCACTGAAAAAACTTAAAACTGCCTCAGAAGACAATTCTGCAAGCAATAAATCCAGTGGTTCTGTGGCTTCCTCGAAGAAAAACAACGAATGCAGTGAGAGATTAAGTGAGGCTCAAGTAAGTTTCACTGCCTCAATTTTGCCAAATTTGTTTTGTGACATGATTCTTGGATATGTCAATTTTGAATTTTCTTAGACTTCGGTGTGTTGAGGGTGAAGTGATTGACTTTTAATTTGGTCAATTTGATTTCTGAAACTCTATCGACATTTTTCACTCAGTGCTTGGCTCGAGTAACAAATAAAGACATGGAACCTAAAATCTATTGCACAATGCAATCACAAAGCCGCTTAGCTTGAGGAAAATATTCTTTCTAGATTAGTTTTGCTTCATGAATTTTCACATAGAAACTACAAGTTTGCAAACTCTTGTGCAGAGCACTTGTACATCTCCAATTTTGGAAGCTGAGAGTACATACGTGGAAAATATGCAGGATGTGCTCCAGGATGTACATTGCCAAGTTATGCAAACTCTTGTGCAGAGCACTTGTACATCCCCTATTTTTGAAGCCGACAGTACATATGTGGGAAATATGCAGGATGTACCCCAGCTGAAAAGTTCTAAACAGAACAAAATTGATATGGTGAAGCATGAAAAGTTTGCCAAATTTGAAAGGGAATCAGCTGAGCATAGTGATGAAACAAAAGGTATGCGAATTTTATTTTACACTTTGATTAGAATTTGTTTTTATCTTGTTTTAATGTACTGACTGCTGTGACGTCTATTAAAAACATTTAATGCAGATAAATCAGTTACAATTATATCAGATGCTGCAAGGTGTGACAAAACTTTTGAATTAACAGAGTTAAGGCCAGAACAAGACTGTGGTGTTGCTGAACCTGAAACTGAAAACAAGGATGAAATCTTAAAATCTGAGTTAGGCAGAGACAATTCTCATGTTAGTATGATGCAAGGATGCAGTGCTGAGCAGGTGAAACCTTCTAAAGGAGCTATTGACTTGATTGCCACTGTTGGAAATCTTCCAAAGCAACCTAATGAAAACTGTAGTCTCAGTGGTGGTAATACAACCAAGTTTTATTGTGAAACACAATTGGAACTTTCCTTAAGAAGTGATTTTCCTGGCAGCTCAGCTAATCAAGCAAGCGAAGCAACTGAGGAATCTCAAAGATTGAATCATTCAAATACTTCTGCCTTTTCTTGGTGAGTTCAGTGTTTTCTTGACTTCTTTAGTTCTTAAAATGATATCTAACAATATCAGATGCCATACAATATTTCCTCTGACCATCAAAGAAACAAATTTTAATCAGCAGAAGGAAGTTCTTCATGGAATTTTATTATTTTAATTTTAACCTGTACTGTCATGTCTTTCCTCAGTCTTGTTTATGCTGTTCTATATGTAGGATTAGTATTGGTGAAAGCTGAGTAAATGGTGATTTGTACTGAAACATAATTTTGAGAGCCTATAATCTATGGAAGGATCCAAATGATAGTAAATATAGTTATGCTTCTAAAATCTAGAAGATTGAAGACCACAGATATGTGGGTGTTTTTGTGTACAGTTATCATCAGTAAGAGGAATTCTTCAAAGAGAATTTGTTAATAATCAATTGGGATTGTTTCCTTTTAAGTTTATAGATCAAATCATCTCTATGTAAAAACTATTGAGGTTTGGCCCCTTTTTTAATTAAACATTAAATCTCTGCACTCTTATGATTCCCCCTCCCCCACCATCCAAAAATAAAGGCCATGTTTAAGCTTTCATCCTTCGATAATGAGAAATCAATATCCAGTATTTCATTCTAAAGTATTTTTTTTCCTATTGAGTATTGACTCATTCAAAAAAATAAACATGCATTGTGATTACACAGATTTTCTGACAATGGGTGACAATTTCTATATGCAGGTATAGTAATCGTAAATTTCTGCAGCCTCTTTTTTCAACACCATCGATTACATCTTCTAAAGTAAACACCCTCAGTTGGGATTCTCGTGAATCCCATAAATTATCTGGAATTACTTCTGGAAATTGTCAGTATGGTGGCTCAAATCAGAGCCTGGAGAATATGATCAGTACAGTCATTTGTCAGTATGGACAAGCTACACCAAAATTATCAAACAGTCAATGTGTACTCTTACCTGTTTCAGGGGTTATCTCCAACCTTAAGTCCGAGGGACATGGTAATGTTTTCACTTCTGTGTTCTATATACAATCTGGCATTCACCCTATGTCGAGTTCAAAACCAGTCTGCCAGAATGAGAGTTCTCCCTTTCCCACAAGTACCTCCACCAACTCCAATCCTGAAAGTCACAACTCAGATCAACTTCATGACTGTTCCAATGGTGCTACTTGTCTTAATCAAAATGTAAAGGATAATACTGATTCAGATCACGGAAGGCATGATTCTCCTGTTGCTGATCAGAGTGCTGGTATTAGTTTATGCCATGATGCTGCAAATCATGTTAATAGTAGTGCATATGGAAGCATGGACAGTGGAAATGATGGAAATGCTACTTCATCTTTAGTATCCAAGAACACCCCAGATGGTTTCAGTGATAGTGGTTGTCATAATTATGATGGATTTCGAGTGACAGATTCTCATCGCTCCAGTCAAAGAGAAGCACTGCTAGTGAAGTTTCGACTGAAGCGGAAAGAGAGATGCTTCGAGAAAAAGGTATTATAACCAGCACTAAGTAAAAGGCTACTTTAAGATTATTTATGGTGAATTTATGTCTATGATTGCAGTTGGCTCTCCTATAGCATGTTTCACTAAAGATCTTATTAACAAGCACCCTAATTTCTTGTATAGGTTCGATATCAAAGCCGGAAAAGACTGGCAGAGCAGCGGCCTCGGGTGAAGGGGCAGTTTGTACGCCAACATGATCATCCAGTCGCTGAGGCTGGTGGTGATTCATGAACTTTGTTCTTTTTAGGTTTCCTGTAGTATTAATTACAGCTGACTGTAACACTGATTGTGTGAAGGATTAGCTGTGGGTGGTGTCTGTGTATGTGTTGTTGGAATCTGTTTATCCATTTAGCAAAAGAAGAGTAGGCCAGAAGGGAGATAGCTAAAACGTAATGTTAAGCATTCTTAGGTGTTTTCTTCTGGATTTATATTTGGACTGCCGCTTACAAATTTAGGATTGTAATTATTTAGTGGGTATGGTTTGGATTTTACCTGTGTATATGTTTTCTTGGTTGAATACTAATATGGGTCTGTAATTACATAGGTTGTAGGTTTCAGTTTGAAAAAAATCCCCTCTAGAACCTTTGGTTTTGCAATTGAGTGATCTTTCTTTGCATTCGGCATTTTAGCATTGTTTTAAACTGGCCACGTATTTGTCCCATCTATTTCAATTCGCAATTGTTACGTATACTAACTTTCTGTTTCCTCGATACATAGCAATAAGTGTCAAAAAGTAAGATTGCATACCTGTAAGAAGCTAACGGCCCCTGAAGTCTCCATGTATTTGGAAGGTGATATAGTATCTAAATAAAAATATTATGCCTATAACACTGTAATGGTTCCCCTTGCATGCTCATGCTCTACAGTTTTCTTCTCGTCTCACTTTCAAGCTATTTCTTCGTCTCTAATGAAAGAGATTGCGACGCAGATTAAATGGAATGCTGAATGTTAATGGACATAATGATAGAAAGCACACATTCATATTGAAGAGTGGTCCTAGATGAAACTAGCGCATGAACTTCCACAGGGAAAGCATCAATAATGTGCACTTGTGGGACACACTTGGATAATGTGGGACTTGAAGACGCATAATCCAAACTCCAAAAAGGATTGAATTAACTAGTGTAGGATTGAAGTGAAGACACGTTAGCAATAATCAACACATCTTTGCGTGGCAAGCAGAATTGATATTTTAATTTGGTTAAATAGTAAAATTTTAATCCTGGCCTTAAATATTTTGTTATTAAAGTTATAATATTTAATGATCAATTTGATAATAAATTATAATTTTTTAATATGAATTTAATATTAAATTGTAAAGTTTAAAGATTAATTTATCATTAAATTGTTTGTATAATTAATTTATCACATTTTTATATATTTTGAGATTAAATTTTATTTTTTATTTTTTAAAAATTAATTTATTAGTGTCCCTCGTCAAAGACAAATTTAACTGTTTAATCTCAAATCGTGCCACGTCACCTTCGGCTATTTCTGGTTGTTCATCTTGGCATCTTCTCTCTTCGGGCTCATTCTGAGCTGTCACTATCTTCACTTTTAACATTTTGCGTATTTTTGTGAATAAATTAAGGCATAATCAACACTCACTACTACTGTTTCACATTATAAGGTTCTTTGAAGAATAGAAAAGGAAAGAAAAAAGCATTTCTAATTTTCCATCAAGAACTTACATGAACAAGCAGTGAACTTTTTGGCTTGGCTCCACGAGTTTTATCAGGTTTGATTTGACTATAGGGGGATCAAATGGCAAAAACAGGGAGAAATGCTTACCCGTGAAGATGTTAATGGGGTATGACTTAAACAGATATTTTTTTAAATGAATTGCTTGAGATTGAGCTAAATTACAACTTTCACACCTAAATTATACGGGAAAACCTAGTAAAACAAATATATAACTTCGATTGTTATAGCACTACTCATAATAAAATGGACTCTAATTTTGAGGTAAATAACATGATTATCTTTGCGTATTTCTTTTTATAGGAGTATTGTCAAATAATTTTACTTGATGTACTTTAAACATTTTATTTCCTAGTAAAGACATATAGATTTAAAATATTTATTGATGACCAACAACTAATAGAATACTTGAAAATTGATAGACATTTATTTAAGTGAAAATAAAACTAATTTTATAATCAAATTTGTATTATTTTTTCACAAATTTTTTAGCTATTGAGAAAAACAGAGAAAATAATTTTTATAATTTTATAAAAATAATTATTATAAATTTTTAAAGCGAACTTTTTAATTTTTTAAAAGCACAAATTAATGGCCCGAATGAAGCACGTGATACCGTTAAAACAGTTAACGGCTCAGCGCTCCAATTACCAAGTAGATGTAAGGTCCACAAGAAATTGAAATCAATTATTTTCGTGGCATGTCTTGTTCCTTACAATTAAAAAAATATAACTCTTAAAAAAAACTTTTAAATAGCAAGATTTTGGATATTTTTTTTCTTAGGACATACAATTGAGAGACAACCAAGCGGACATACAATTGAGAGACAACCAAGCGGACATACAAAGGAGACAATTATTTTATGTTGTCTCTTTTCTTATTGCTCCAATTAAACAAATGACACATCTTTAAAAAGATTTTTTTAAAATAACAATATTTTGTTTTTTTTAAATGTTAAGGTGTTATGTTTTTATTGAAAAGAGACGAAAGGAAACATAAATGGGGGGAATGGTGATTAATTTGGTTTTACCAACGGGTTGAAATTAAGGGTGTGAAAGAAAAATCACTTTGTAATCGATTCGATTAATTGAATCAGTTTTCACCTAAATAAGGTTTTTTAATAAAAAGAACTTCAGAAATCTGTTCGATTTGGTTATTAAAACTGGTTTAAAATTAGTTTTAAAACAATTTAATTTAAAATCAATTTATAAAATAAATTTGATTCCAAACTAATTTTCTAAAACATATTGAATTTTTGAATATTCATAACCAATTCATTTTTTTGCTGAATCAATTTTTGCACATCCCTAGTTGAAATTAAGAGCCTGAGTTTTTTTAATACTAAAACACTTTATTAACACCTTTTTATTTTCGTTTATTTCTCATGTTGTCACATTATATATTAATCACTTATTTATCATATTTAACTATCTCTTTGTAAGTGGCTACAATTGGATGTCCAAATATTTTTTCCTGAATTTATTTATCTCATTTATTTTTCATTTTTGTTTCTCTAATTAGATAAATGTCATATGTTAAAAATTTATATTTCTTTAAATATCAAACATTTTATTAGTTTTATTTATTTAATTTTAGTTTTATTTATTTAATTTATTTCGTGGATGTGTCTTTCATTGCAGTGACAAAAAATATATAAAGGAGATATTGGCCCATCGTGGGGAGCCTAAAACATCAAGGAGATCTCCCATCAAGAGGTAAGACGCATCATTACATTAATGAAATATCACATTAAATCTAAAACCTTAAGACATAAGCATCTTTAATGTAGTTAATTGCTAATTGACTTATTAAAGTTAAACAATATTATTTAACTAAGTTCACCATTGGAGTAAATGGAGTGGAGTTCTTATACAATCAGTGCTTGTATAACTACAAGTAATGTTGGTTAACAATTAAAAAATCAATTTTCCTAGTTTAGATATCTAACAGAAAGAGGAGGGATTAACACAATGAAGAACATGAAGAAGCAAGATAATCACAAGTTCAAAAAAATCACAAATCACCACAAACCCAACACCTACATAAAAAATCACAAAAACCCAGAAAAAAAAAAAAAAAACCCACATCCTCTGTCCCTTTTCTTGTCCTTTCTAGCTTCAACACGACATTAAAAACTCCCTTTTAAATGGTAGTAACATTTTATTAGTTTTCTTTGTTGAGGTGTCTTCAATTTCGGGTCATAAGGGAACGAATTGAAGCAGGCAAAGAAGTGAATGCAAATGCAACTGATGCTGATGCTTGCAAATCCTCCTTACGTCATCGCATTTAAGTTGATTTATATATGTTTTTGTTGTTATTTTCATGCATTATTAATTGAACCTCATTACTTCGAACAACTGTTTTATAAACCACCACCCACTTTATGTTTGTTTTGAAAAGAGATTCTCTTACTCTCTCAATGAAAGAGAGGCAGACAGAGTAAGAGAGTCTCTCTACCATGTATTCAGTTATCTAACATTGTTAATTTACGGGTTGCTTATTCGCATTACGTTAGTAAAAGCATACAAACAAAAAAAAAAGGTTGGATAAAGACAAAGCAAGGCATAAAATAGGCAAAAAGTAAAACACATAGCATCATGTAGAATACAGTAGTGAGGTGATCAATGATCAGCCATTGATCTAATAAAACTAAAAGAAAAACTCGTGCTAATACTTCGATTCCAAGTTTCCCCTTTTATTCCATCTCATATAGATTTCCTTTAACATTTCTCTCTTGTTCACTATATCCACAACCCCTACCATTTCTAGCTGTCAGTACAGAGCCATATCATTATTCATACACACCACACACACAGCACAACTTCTTTAACTAGAGATCAACGAGTCCTCCCATGGCAGAAATGCAGATACAACATCAAGAAGACCATAACCATAACCCTAATCACATCCCTCGCCCAAACCCTAACCCTAACTCTAACCCTACACAATACACACATTACCGTTTCCCTGGCAAAGTTCCCCACCACCAACACCAAGTCCACAACATGGACAAAGGCATAGCTTCACGCTTCAAACCCAATGCCCCCAAACGTGAACACTGCATTTGCATCACCGTTTTCCTCCTCCTACTCGGCATCATACTCCTCGTTCTCTGGCTGGCCTACCACCCTACCAAGCCGCGCTTCACGGTGGCCAGCGCCGCCGTCTACGGTCTCAACGCCACCTCGCCGCCACTCATGTCAATCGCCATTCAGTTCAACGTGGTCATAAGAAACCCTAACAGGCGCGTCTCGATTTCCTTAGACAGGCTCTCCGCCTACGTGTCCTACCGCAACCAGCCCGTCACGCCGCATGTCATGCTTCCGGCGCTCTTCATAGAGAAGCACAGCGCCGTGTCACTGTCCCCGGAGATCGGAGGCGTGCCCGTGCCGGTGTCGGAGGACGTCACCAAAGGACTGGCCATGGACGAGAATTATGGGGTGGTGGGCGTGAAACTTGTGTTGTTTGGAAGGTTGAGGTGGAGAGCTGGTGACATAAACTCTGCACATTATGGGTTGTATGTGAAGTGTGATGTTTTGATGGGTTTGAGGAAAGGTTTTGTGGGTCAAGTTCCTCTTCTTGGTGCTCCAGTTTGTGGTGTGAATGCATGAAGATATATATATCAGGTCGGGATCCTCAGTGGTGCCCATAGTAATTGTCTTACAATATACTTGTATTAGTGATCTTAATTATTCTTACTACATTTTAATATTTTTGTCAAAAATTAAACCAGCAATTACATACAGAAAGTTTGATTTTGTATTTTGGGAACTTGTATTTTGTGTTTGAGTGATATGTAATATGTAAAAGAAAAGTAGAGATTTGATTATTTGAAGTATTTTGAATCACATTGTGTACAATGTCATGTTATGGATAGAGAGAGAAATTCAACAAGAATTATGAATATCATGAACATACTAATCAATTTAGAAGCTCTTGTCTTTACTTGTTGAAAAGGAAAGAGATTAAAATTGAACTTGTTCACTAAGAAAAGAAGATAACTTGGGTAAGTCTTTTATCAGGGTATTATTGATCACAACACTGTAAAAGTAAGTAAAGATTAAGAAAGCCGAGTATCGGAAGAAATGGTTTGATATTCTTGGCTAGTTATGTGTTTAATAGCTTGTAATAATTTATATATTTTTATTCGTGGCTTGTAATAATATATACTTAGCTTTCTCATTCACTTTACGTTATTTTTATATATCACTGATTTTTTAAATTTCTTTGGCCATACTATTGTAATTTTATAAAATAGTCTTTACATAATTGATTTTTAATTAACGAGTTTAATTGTAAATTTTAACGGTTTTGTAAATATGATTAAAATTATTATTTATGATTTGAATGGTTAAAATATTTTTTACATTAATATTATGTTTTGTAACTGACATCCAACAGCAAGCATTGTCTTAAAAATTGAACTGAGATTGTTCCGATCTAATGATTGGTCCATTAGTTAACTTAAAAAATTCAGTTCATCTCAAAATTGGTAGGAACTGGTCCAAAACTTTTATAAGAAACCATGCAGAAAATTAGTTTGTGTCATGGTTACCCGTTTTCATCCTTTCAAAGTCAACTCTTTAATATGATGGGAAGAATCTTTCAAAAGGTCTCACGTTAAAGGATGCTCTAGAATCAACTATTTAGATATTTTTCATTACCAATAAAAAAAAGATGATTTGTCTTCGTTTAAGGCCCCAGTCGTATAGTGGTTAATTTATTCTTCCATTTTCTTGGGTTTTATTTGATGATGGATTGTTCCAACCTTCTAATCCCTCTTTAATAATTCACACTCTTACTTCTTGTGACAATCTTTCCCACAATAAAAACAAGTCAGACCTTTAATGCAGGCTTGAATCTTCCTGATAATTTTCAATGGCTTCTTTTACCTCCATAAACTCACTCCCTCTATTCTCAACACTATTGGCTTTGAAGCAACTACTCAAACCTCTCTCTCTCTCTCTCTCTCTCTCTCTCTCTATTCTTCATTTAGCATGTTATATATATAATAGTATCCATGCTAAGCTTTTACGCTAATGTTGAGTTGTTGAGAATGGCAACCAATGTATCCAACTCTCAAGTAGAGAACTAAGGAGTATTAGAGTTTATAATAATTCATCATCAATCGTCATATTTCTACTTTTGTTAATTTATTCACAATTCACTTGAAGGTGTTTAATCATATTCTAATAACCTGAGTACTCCAACTTTCATCATTAGCAAAGAAAACCCATAGGACTTGGTCCAACAATGCAACAAAAGATTAATTGTTTTTAGCATTAAAGGTAACTAACCATGCACATGATATGACACAAAAGTTTCCTATTTTCCTTCCCTTTTTGGAGGGACCTACTTTCCTTCCATAGCTTAGATTTAATGTATATATTTTTCTTATTATTTAACAACTATTGAAAATAAATTTTATTTACATTTAAATATTTTTTTAGTTTTTGATAAATTTTTTAATTTTTTGTGTGGTACTTATAACTGTTTTAGACTCTAATAAAAAAAATTTATTTTGTTTGGTCCCCAAAATAATATCTAAAATTTTAAATTTTTTATTTTACTAATACTTATAATTTAAGAAACTACGTTAACAATTTGAACTAAAATATTCTAACTACATATTAATCAATTTTTTAGCTATCAACTAACTTTTTAATTTATCTATAAAAAAAGCCAATTTTTTTTTAATTTTTAACTACTCAAAAATTATTATCCAAGATAGCTAGTCATGTACAATAATATTAAATAACAAGAGGGGATTCATATGTAATTATTATAAAGTCATAGCGCAATTTGGGTTTATAATTTTTCTCTGTTTTACTCTATAGCATGCATGCATGTCATAGGACATCAATGGTGATGATCCTATAGAACTAATGTGATATATTAATTACAGGTATAAAGTACTGAATGTCATATATAGTCGAATATACTTTATAAAAAAGAAAAAATAATCGAATATACTTCTACCCCGACAAGCAAAAGGACAAATCAAGCAACTAATCAACGCTGTGCAAACAAAGGCGTATTAATTCTCACATGCGTTGTTTATTAAATATAAAAAATAACAAAAGATCAAAATACACTTTCTAATCTTATTATTGAACGTTAAAACTAGTCAGTATTCTTTCTTATTTTTTTCATTTATTCAATGTTGAAAAAAATGTTTTTATTTATCTATTTGTTTTTAATTTTAAGATAAATTAACTAATTATTATTTTTTAATTAACTTTATCTTCACCTAATTCATAAATATTTCATATATTTATTGTAAAAAAGAAATAACAATAAACACCACTTTAGGAATTTTAAAACAATTTGATTATACATAAAATGTCAATTATATTTTAATTTATATGTTAACTTTTAAAAGAAACAGGTAAAATATAACGGAAGAAATATAAAAATCTTTAGATAAGTAAACATCATTAGCAACTGCAAATGTGGAGGAGGAATTTGTTTATGAGCAAGCACTGTGCAGTCAATGATGGAGTGACATGCTCGGAGCCTTAGGGTACGATCCAGCATTGTGGCTGCCTCTGAATTCTTGCACGGAAGCTGAGCTGCAATGTCCTTTGCAGATAGCTTGGCACCTTCACCTGCTTTGGCTATGATGTCAAAAATGCCAAGCTCTATGGCTCAGTGCATGGCCATGGATAGCACGCTTGAGTTCACCAGCTGCATTGCATAGGTGAAGCTTTTTTCTTCTTCCATTTCTTCTTGCTTCATTTTTCTTACTTGTCTTTTGTATCACTCATGTGTATGTTTGCGTTAGAGATCCACAGAATTGGCACAACTGTTTATGTGCTTATATATAAGAGGAATGATAGGAACACTCTTTTTAAAACTAAATATATTTAAAATCACTAATTTTGATGATGAATGAGACTCACCAAACTTAGTAATTTCTAACAGAATGTTGCTATAGTTTCTCATATATATTATTCATATTTAACATGAATTGATGGTGCTTTATAGGTTTATCCGAAATGTGAGATGTTACAAACCATATTGGATATATTGTTTTATGGGGCAGGTGGAACTTCAAACTAATTCAGTAGCCAACAAAAAAAGGAAAGTGGCATACTTCTTGAACGTCCTTAGGAGAAAAGAAAATACAGGATTATGTCTATAGAGTGTAATTCGGCATCATCAGGTTTATCATTCAAATTTAATATTGAAGACAGACGCAGAAACAGATCATTCAATCTGGATTTTGTGCAAAGCAGTTAGTGCCACTGACTTCACATTTAATATTTGATTAATTGCTATTGGGTTAATAGTCATTCTAAATGTCATGATGCATTATTATTGGGTTATTGTGCTTAATTGGCGACGTGGTATTGCAGTTTGGTTAATACCCTGTTTTAGGAGGTTAAGAATAAGAATAAGATTGGTTAACTTTTAGGCTAATGAAACTTATGATGGAAAATGAAATATTATAAAGTAAAATAAATAATAAATAATAAGTGATAAAATTAATTTCTAAAATATTTATTTATTTAAATATTTTCTTTTATTTTTCATGAGAATGTTTTTATTTATTTATTTTACTTGTTAACATAGATTAATTTAGTTATGATCTTAACTCCTAATATTCATCTTTACAAAATAATTACTAATAGTTAATAAGGAAAGAGTAATAATATATCAATATTCACTTATTTCAAACATTTCATTAATATTTTTTATTTTTTTTACCTCTTTTATTTTTATTACATAATAAACCTTGTAATATAATATTCATACATTTCCTCTCTCATTGTCATAGCATAATATCTGTACAGGAAACATTTTTGATTACGAAATGATTGAAAATGAAGATTGATTTGTGAAAATTTTCGCTGGCAACAAGTAGCAACCTTCTTCAAACTATAAGCCCTGGTAAAGAGAGCGAGTGAAGGGATTCAGAAGGAAGGAGGTGAGAGAGATCCAGAACGGTCACGCCCATTGGAGTAACAGTGCGTCCATCCCATTATTATTTATTCTATGATTCTATCTATCCCCTTTTCCCTCTTCCACCTTTTTCTTATCTCCTTTATCTTCTTATACCCTTTTGTTTGTTTTTTATTTTTCACAGAATCGCGTTTCGATTCTCACGACGGAAGAAGCACAGCGCAGCCTCAAAAAACCAAGTGAGTCATACTAGCATTTTTCGCGGCAAGATAACCAACACGTTTTTCTCGTTTCACCCTGTTTATGATTTTGAGCCTGTGTTGCTGCATGCGTGTCGATTGCTGGATCGTTTCTTTCTTTGCTGTGAAATTATTGTTTCATAATCTTTTGTTATTAGTTTTTAATCTCGTTTAGGTGAACCCTCGTTGTTGTTTTGCTTTTGCAATTTTTTTGTTTGTCAGGTTCCTAGAAGGTTCTATTATGTGTCAGAACATGATGTGAGTGCAGGAGATTCAGTCACCTAATCAATTGAATGCTTCATATTATTTTTTTGCATCATTTATCTATCTTTTTGTGTTTATATAGCTATATTCAGCTCCTGGCGGCCGAGTTCATTGTTCTTGTGTTGACCAATGACATTCATTCTTGCCCCCTGCAGCTGACTTGATTATTTTGCAATTTTTTTTTTCTTTTTTTTGTGCTTCAAGGATTCTAAGAAGTCAAGTTCAGGTTGTTGTTTTCTTCTTTTTTTTCTTCTCTAAAACTTGTTAATATTCTTTATACTGTGCAAGGAGGTCTCCGTGTAGGTTCATGTTATATTTTAATTTCAATTTTGGAGTATAGTCGTGATTAGTTGACCTTGTTGCCTATTGCTTGTGGTTAATTTGTGTGTTTGTTCCATATTTTTGTGAATATTGAATAATGCTTTGAAAAGGAGCTCATGTTTGTGACTGATGCGTATGCATTTTCCTGCATTTGTTAAACTACTTGTCCAATCCTTACTTGGAGTGTGAATGTGAACCTTGGTTAGGGCCTGTCAATTATTAAAATATCACTCAATATCTGCTTGAAGTAAAACTCATCTCATTTGAAGTTTTTATTCTTTGAGTTTCTTTGTTTTGGAAAACATTAGTATAGTTTTGCTCTTTACTTGCAAGTTACAAGTTGTTTGCATTTAATTATTTGTTTTGTAAATGAATTTTTCAGACCTGGGTTTTAAATCTGTTTTACGTGCTAGTTCATTTAAATTAGTCATTCAGAGTGAGATTATCATGTTTCAGTTATGGAATTATAAAGAAACTCTCTCTATATATACAATATATTAGTTGTGTAAATTCATTAGTTAATCATATTATCGTAATTATTGTCAGGCATCAACAGCCCAGTGATTGGTTAATTTACTGATGCATGTCAATGTGTTAATCAATGGATTGTTACATCATAAAGCTGTTACTTTTATAAGTATTTTAGCTGGGATTGTAATTGCAACCAGGCTTTCCTAGGCTTTCGGATTTGATGGATTATTAGTTATGTTCTGATCAATTTCTAATGTATCTTTCTTGAGTATGAATTTCATTATACTCATTTTCTCACCTCAAGTTTAGAAGGACTTTCTTTGTTCTTAAGCTTCATCATTTGAGAAAATCAGAATTTCCAATCTTCTCCACTGTTCATCTGAATCATGGTTCTGTGCTGTCTCTGTTGGTTTTTCTTGAAGCATCCCCTTCATTAAATCCTTCTTTGCCTCCTCCCAACTGATTTTAGGCAGATCTGAAACCTGACTGTTGCAGCATAACAGAAACCCTAGTATCTCATTGAACTTTCTTTATCTTCCTGACCTGTAGCTCCTAGGCCTCACACTCTCTTCCTGTGCCTCCATTCTCCATTTCTAATGTCTCCTCCGTAGCTTCTATATGCAATTCCATTCTTGTGTTTGGCATCCAAAACCCCCATTTAAAGTATGGGGTTTTAGTATGGGGTTTATAAGGTCTAGGTCTCTCTAACCAACAACTAACTTTTTGTGGTGTAGTTCTCCTGAGGTTCTTATCAATTTACTTTGAACCATGGTTTTGATGTTTAGGTCTTATTGCCTGTAGTTGAGCATAGAGAAACAAGTATCTTTCAAATGCAAAAAGAATATATCTTTGTTTTTTTTTTTTTTTTTCTATTCATAGTCCAAAGGAATATTTATATATGTAGATTGCAATGTTGTCCTTCAGTTTCTTATTGTTTCTTTTCTGTCTTGTGAATAATGTTTCCCACTTTTCCCTGCTGTGTAGTGATTTGAAATATATATTGTTTTGAATATTTCTAAATCCTCGTATGTACCCTTCCTAACAATCTTTTTTTTTTTTGGTGAAAACCTAACAATCCTTTTTTTTTTTTTTTGGTGAAAACCTAACAATCCTTTTTTTTGGTGAAAACCTAACAATCCTTCTAATTAAGAAGATATTAAATGCTTTTATGTTTCCAAAATATTAAATATTTTTATTTTTTCATTTAGTACTTTATTTATAAGGTAGTATTAGGTGGGTTTGTAGAAGGATGTGTTGGGAGGATATAGCATTACTCAATTGTTTAAGCACTGTTGCTTGAGGTCTACTTATTTTGCTACTGCTTTCAATTATCATCTGTTAGTATAGTAATAGTTGTGCTACAATGTTACTCATTCAGCTCAGCCCGTATGAGATTGTATCTAACTCTTTTAACTGAAAAATTACATACTATTCTTTCATATAACATGGTTTTATTTGACTTTGATTTTCAGATGAGATTACTCAAACTGTTGCCTATTAATTAAGGCTAAGCACAGACACATAGATATGGGCTATTGATTTAAAGAACCATGTTAGCCAAATATTAACGAATGCCATTGAGAGCTCCACTTGATTTATAACACCATTGCAACTAATATAGGTCTTAGATGTACAATTGGATAATGGTTGATACATCTGCTCATAGTGGTACCATCAAACCTTACTTTTTGGCCAGATTTCTTTTAATTGCTTGTGCTACTTCTGGAGCAGTATCCTGTGGGATCAAATTGTCCCAGATATGCTGTAAAAAGTTATTGATGGCTGATATAATATTTTCTTGTTTCTGTTTAATTCTAGGAAGAGCTTATGGTTTTTCTCTAACTCAAGAAATGTTATATTTTTGTATATATTGTAGATGGAAGCGCAAAGCTCTCAGCATACACAAGTTGAGATCAGTGGTGATTTTCCTGATGGTGGAAGGAAGATTTGTGGGGAAGCACCATGTGGGTTTGCAGATGCTGGATCCATCTCTAAGGATTCTGAAGAAAGATCAACTTCTATGCGGAAGCTTTTCATGGCAGTGGTCCTTTGTGTTATTTTCATGACCGTTGAATTGGTTGGTGGCATCAAAGCTAACAGTCTTGCTATATTGACTGATGCAGCACATTTGCTTTCAGATGTTGCAGCCTTTGCCATCTCCTTATTTTCGTTATGGGCTGCTGGATGGGAAGCTACACCTCGCCAGTCATATGGATTTTTCCGAATAGAGATTCTTGGTGCTTTGGTTTCTATTCAAATGATATGGTTGCTTGCTGGAATTCTAGTATATGAAGCCATTGATAGAATCATTGCCGGTCCTAAAAGTGTGGATGGTTTTTTAATGTTTTTAGTTGCTGCATTTGGTCTTGTGGTTAATATCATCATGGCATTCTTATTGGGTCATGATCATAGCCACGGACATGACGGACACGGACACGGACACGGACACGATGGTCATGGCCACAGTCATGGATTTACAGTGTCTACCCATTGTGATGCAAAGCATACAAAAGATGAGCACCATCACACACACCATCATGATGAATACCATCCAAAAGATGCTTACCATCATACTGACGAAGATCACTTGCACCATCATGCTCACAAAGAGATTACTGAACCGCTTCTTGGTGAATCAAAAGTTGGAACTAAGAAGAAGAAGCAATGGAACATAAATCTACAGGGGGCTTATCTCCATGTTCTTGGGGACTCTATCCAAAGTATTGGGGTAATGATTGGGGGAGCAGTCATATGGTATAACCCTCGTTGGCAAATTGTTGATTTAATCTGCACTCTAATCTTTTCAGTAATTGTTATGGGGACAACCATCAACATGCTGCGAAACATTTTGGAAGTCCTGATGGAGAGCACACCTCGTGAGATAGATGCTACTAAGCTTGAAAGGGGGCTGTTGGATATGGAAGATGTAGTGGCCGTTCATGAACTGCATATATGGGCCATTACAGTGGGGAAGATTTTGCTTGCTTGTCATGTTAAGATCAGACGTGAAGCAGATGCAGACTTGGTGCTGGACAAGGTTATAAACTATATCAAAAGGGTTTATAACATCAGTCATGTCACTATACAGATTGAGCGTTAGAATTTTTCTTCTTTTATTGATTATTTCCTGGTAGTAATGATTAGAGGGGAAGGATTTAGTTGGACTTGAGGAATTGTTCTGGTACTCAAATTTGTCGATGTTCTTATAATCTTCTATCTAGAAGTTTAAGAGTGCAGATATGAGCATTGAATATTTGCATGCCAAATTTTTATATGTGATATTATTGTCAAATACTTCACTGCTACTCGGCTTTTTTTTCTTTCAGATTTTTAGGAATTTTATTAAGTCGTTTAAAACTTCTTATGGTACAATCTAATACAAGTTTGCCTTCGTCACCTAAATGCATCAATGGTGTTAAATACAAAAGGGTCCCAGAGCAACTGTATTGTGTTTTGGAGTGTATTACCGACAAGTTTTGTGCTTCACAAGCACAAGATTGTAAAGGTTCTCAGCTGTCTGTTTTACTATACTATCAATTCAATTTGTTGACGCTATAACTATTGGTGATCGAAACTCTTTTAACATGACTTTGTTTGGCTATCCCATTATACACGTTACCAAAGACAAAATATGATTTTTTTTTTTTTTTTTGGTATAATGGTCGTACTGAGGTTTAAATCTATGACCTCATGTATACTATCATAAATCTCTCACCTCTTTAGAAATTTTTTTGTATTGATCATAGATTCTATTCCAACAAACACACACTATTTTGATGAATAACCAAGTTACATAATCTGTCCCCATTCTCCACCTTCCGTGGTGTCCTTGGTGAACAACGACAAGATTCTGTAGTCAACGTTGGACAGGGTAAGAGTTAAAATAGTTTTTCAAACACTGAATGAGAGTAGTACTAACTGGAGACGAATTGTAAGTTTTGCACGGTTCTAGAGTTGCAGAATACTTACTAATTACTATGATTGTTATTGAAACTTGAAAGGGTGTAAGTACTATGCAAGATATTATAGTTATACCTGTAATAAGATGCCGTGAGTGAGGTTAAGTGGGTGTATTTCAATTAGTTGAGTAAAGTGAATAAGTTCTTGTATATTCTTTCATATTATCTTTAATTTCTACGGATGAAAAAAAAGATGTCGGGAGTGAGATAACTACAAATTCAAGTGATTTTGGCATTTCCCACTTTTTTTTTCTTCGCCAAATGTACGAGTGATTCTAAGAGTAGTCGCATGTGCGGGACATTAGTCCATATCGGTTTAGACAAAGGAAAACATCCCCAAACTGTTCCTGCCCCAAGAGCGAAGGCATCTACAGTAAACCCTCAAATAATAATTTAATGTGTATTTGAAGGAGTATTTTGTAAAATTAATTTTAAAGAAGTTATTTATTATTTGAATATTTTTATTCTAACTCACAATATTTTTTATTCCATTAAAATGTTATCTATGGTTGTTTTAACTCAAAATTAAATTTAGACTCAGAACTAATTTGTTAATGTGAATTAAACATGTGAAGATTTACTTAAAACTACACAGATTAGTATTTTAATACGATTTTGGATGTTTCAATTTGAAATACTAAAAGAATATAATAAAGTAATTTTAGTTTTCATATATATATATATATATATATATATATATATATATATAAAATAGTATTTGCTTTACATTTGTAGGAAATTAAAATGCTAATTTATTCCCTAAAAAGATAGGGACAATCAGTTATCCAATTTGCTTCATACAATGTAGAAAGGATAAGATTCTGGCATCGATCGAGTGGAATATGAAGTATAAGAATTTTACTTATTTAAAATAGCAAGGTTTAGATTTGACGAAATGGATCGGATCATCTGGATTGGTTAAGTTGAATTGAGAAAATATTGACCCAAATAAAATTAGGCTAAACTAGACTCAAGAAATATACGTCTAAAATCAATTGGACATATTTTGGCTAGATAATTTTTATTTTTTTATTTTTTTTGAATTTATACAAATTTAGACAAAAAAAATTGGTCAATATGGGTCATCAAGCCTATTTGGACTTCAAAAAATGAAGCTCATATAGAATATAGATTGACTCAGCCCAGTTTATCTTTCACGCTTGACATGGATCGGTCAAGCTCTTCCTGAGCATTTTGTCAACTCTACTAAGACTAATATTCAATAGGTATAGATCAATTGGCAACACATGTTATGTTTGTGAGAGAAGACTTAAAGTTTAATTCCCACAAGAGTTATAAGGTTGTTTTGGTAATAAAAGAAGGAGAGAGAGAGCGCGAAAAGTCGTGGGTTTGATTCTCTTTACTAACAAAATACTAACATTTGTCAATCAAAAGTTTGATTCCTACAAAAATACCTCAAGATCCCACCAAAAGAGTCAAACTCTAATGATGGTGGTTTTACATTATTTTTTTTTCCTTTTATCAAAGTAATCAAGGACACCATGTTTACAAAGATTTCTATACTATCATCTAATTAAAATCTGTAACAAAAATCAACTAACTAGAATAATTATTAAAGTAATTATTATAATACATGTTAATTTTAATCAAATAAAATTAAAAAAAATTAAAATGAGTAGTTTTATTTTATTCCCTAATAAGTTAATTTTGATTTTAGTTCCTAAGTATTTTTTTTTCATATCTCAAAATTTGAAATTACTTGTTTAAAATGAACAAAATTTGGCTCCTTAAAACTTTTTTCTTTGATTTCCTCTTTGATGTCCGTTCCTCCAAAATTTAAAATTACTATTTTTTTCCTGTTCATTTTTTAAAATAGATAAGTAATATTTATTTTAGGATTTAGAAATAGTTTTAGAGATATCATATGTTGACATGATACCGCAAATATTAGTATGTCATCTAGGATGACTATTTAACTTTTTATTAAAACACATAAAGTAATTAACAAGTGTCACGTAATGATAAGAAAAAAAATATAATTTCACATATTTTAGAGATCAAAACTAAAGAACTTTCTTTAAAAAAAAAACTAAAATCAAAATTTACTCACATTACATGACTAAACACGCAAAAAATATATATATATATATATATATATATATATATATATATATATATATATATTATCTCAAGTCCATTACATTATTTAAGGTCATCGCATTTAATGTATTGTCGACTTTAACGATAGTTTGAACCTCACATTTTTATGCTTAAAAAGGAACTTTGAAGAATTAAGAGAGAAGGATATTTATAAACTACATTTAGTTTCCATTTATAATCAATGTGAAACGAAAAACAATTTTATTTAGATACTGTCAATATTTTTTGTATGTGTGTAATAGTCACACTGAAATTAGAATATATGAGCTCGTGTGGAAATGTTGAATTTGTTAATCTGGACAAATTATGCATCCTGATAATGGCTATGACTAGGAGGGTATTACCTATGGAGAAGGAAATACAAGAAACTGAAAATCGCCTTATACGACAGAAACAGAATACTACCTTGTAGAACAGTGGACCGCGTGAATGGCTTGGCTTGACATCATGATAGCAATCTAAGTAAGAAACGTGACATACATTGGATTTTCCATGCACATGGTTTGTCTTCATTTGGCCTCTCTACGCAAACTGAGTTGGAGATTTTGGGCAGGATCTTGAATCTTGATATTGCCTTCACAATCACAAGGCACCAAGATAATGTGAGTATCCTTTGAGGCCTACTATTGGTGTGTGCCATTTCCCACACTTGACATATACGTGGTTAATACCAGGTTATCCAAAATCTACTGTGCTAGCTAAATCAGCTTCCCTCCACACTTTTTCTATCTTATCAAGAGTGTAAAGTTTCAAGTTGGACCTAGGAAAACTTAACCACGTTGTGATTATAAGTGCAGGGTTTGCATCATATGTAAATGATAAGGTAGTCCTACATGTTTCCCAATGCCAATTATTAGTGATTCATTGGTTGGCTTAGATAAAACAAAATCAAACAATCTATTTTATTCTATTATATTGAAATCAAAGTTTATTATTTTCTAAGCTTTATCTAAAGCATTCCTCTGTTTTACTAGGCGTCACCCATATAACAGAATACACTACATTTTCATATCATATTCTAACTCATTTATTAAACGAATGAAAACACTTGTTTTGTTATAATATGTTAATGATTAATTGAAGAAAAGTGGCACAAGGATAGCTTAACTATGACCAGAACAACTTCTAATTGAATCTTGGACTAAAGTATGTGTTCATTTTTTCGTTTAAAAAGAACTTGATGTTCATTTTTTAAGAAATAAGTGATTGTTATTTTTCTATTCACATGTTTAGAAATTTATGATAATGAAAAATCAAATACTTTCTTAGAAGTCTTGCCACACAGTGGGATTCCATTAAAACAAGTTCACGAAACTACATCCAGACATAATGAATGCTAAACTAAAAAGCCTGGCTGCTGGCATGGGCCCCAGTCCAAATTTTGACAACAATTTATTAGGACCAAAAACAACAACAGGTGCAGGGCCTGACATGTAAATGAGACAACAAGGACGGTAGGCGCGTTTGTGAATTGTGAAAAGTGATTTTTAACCAACTCTCTTATTCTAGACTTGAGACGTAGCCAAATAAAAAAATGCTCAATAGAAACTGTATGCTGTATGCAATAGAAATGAAGATGATGAGATTTTTTTCAGATTTCAGGGCAAAAACTGCCGCCGGCCAGGCCCTATGGCTCTGTGTGTTACAAAGTTTCACTTGCCTTAATTTTTTAGGCGCATCTTATATGGAGTATTTGTTAGGAAACTTTATTTAAAGGTTTTAAGATGAAATTTAATATGGTATTAGCCTATTAGGGTCAGTATACTATGTCTCTTTGTATTTATCATCTATTTTAGCAAACAATTGGAAGACAACGAATTCAAATGTAAGAAACTTAGATAATAAGATGTGATGACAAAGAAAAGACAAAGCGAGAAGAAGGATGTGATAGAAGATTTAAAAAAGGATAAATAAGTAGGCCAAATGACCATTTGGGGTTGTTTTTGTCATTAATTATTATCTGGGGTTTTATTTTGAATTATTATTGAAAAAAAGGTAAGCTATAACATTTGGTATGACTTCTGAACTACTTTGAAGTTGTAGAAATATTTTTTTAACTGAAGTCCTAAAATATATTACGACTTCAGTTAATTTTTTTTTAAATATTGTAACTTTAAAGTTTTAAATTTTTATAATTTTTTATATAAGTTGTAAATGAATTTATGATTTTTATTTTTTAATTTTATATATATTTTTAAAAAATTGTAAATAATTTTTTAATTTAATATTTAATAAATAAATGTATTTTATTTTTTTAAGTTTTATTTAATATTTTGTATATATTTTATATGATTTTATTTAATATTTTTTTAATATTATGTTATTTAATATATTTTTATATGATTTTAGGAAAAAAATAAAGTGATTTTGAAGTCGTGAAAAAAAATTAACAAGTCATAAAAAAAAACTTACAACGACTTTGAAGTCCGAAAAAAAAAAACATAACTACTTTGAAGAAGTAGTGAATGAAAAAAAAACTTTAACTAGTCATTAAAAAAACTTATAATGACTTTGAAGTCATGAAATGAAAAAAAAAACTTTAATTAGTCATAAAAAAAACCTTTCAACGACATTGAAGTCATGAAATGAAAAAAAAAACTTTAATCAACCATAAAAAATTTAAAACAACTTTGATGTCGTAAAAACAAAAAAAAAATTGAAATCGTAAAATATTTTATGAGTTCAGTAAAAAAATCATTTCTATAACTTTAAAGTCGTTAAATATTTTACAAATTCAATTTTAAAAAATAAAAATAAAAATAAAAGTAGTAGCATCGGTTACGACTTTTATTTCATAAGAAATAAATGTTACTACTTATTCCTTTTTGACAATAATTCAAAACGAACCTCCAAATGATAATTAACAAAAAAAAATATGACCCCCAAATGGTCATTTCGCCTAAATAAGTAATAAGTGAGATAAATGACTAGAGAGGAAATCATAGAGAATGAAAGGGTGAAATCAAAGGATTAATTTGTATAATGAAATTCTTAGTAAATATAGACAAACGTTAACTAGTACTCTAAGGACAGTAGTTTAAAAAAAGAATTTTAAAAAATATTTTTATTAGGAGAGAAAAAATTATATTATTCATAATTTTTTTTACGTTATTTTATGGTTTACACAATAAATATTTTTCTTTTTTAATTTTTTAATCAATATTCAGAAGACAATGGTTAATAATACCCTAAAACATATACGAAAAGTAAAACTCGAAAAATTTATAAATGACATAAATGAAATGATAAAAAATTAAAAAAATTCACATGATAACTTTATAATTGTTAGATAAATATATAGATCATAATGACAAATGTTAAATAAAAAAATTGTAATTTTTTAAAGTTACATCATACGGATAAAAACAGTTATTTTCTTAACTAAAAAAAGTAATGTCTATAAACAACTCAAGTTATCCGTGATTTTTTTTCTTCTTATCTTCAAAAAATGAAAGAGATAAACAACGATAAAGAAACTCGTGTAAACTCAGTTAACTATCGACATAATTACAGTTTTAAAGTTTAACTAGAAGGTTTATAAATCAATCTCGTTCGAGTAACAGAAATCGTAATGTGCATAAAAACTGAATGTAGGTTAGTGACAGTGTTATCATGTCGTACAATTAATGAACAAGAAAGAGGCTTTACCTTCGTACTTGCTCGGTAGCTCTCCATGCGCAATATAAATTGACTACTTGAACTACTGCGGGGTAAAGAAGCCATGTCCTCTGGATAAAGTTGAGCTCTGAAAACTGTTACATAAATAATTGAAATCTCAATGCATAATGTAACTATAAATTTCAATCATGAAAAAGACAACTAATAATGTCGTATTACTAATTATCATGATAGAGAAAAAATATACAAAAAAATAATACCATATTATTTAACATAAATGATTGATAATTTAGAGTTAACTTTTATATTGTGCTTAAGCAGTTAAGCCTTTGTTTGGTTCCAAAAAGAAAGTATAGGAAAGAAAGTGAATAAAAAGGAAGAAAAAAGAACGGAAGATTGAAATGATTTTTAGATTATTTGATTGGAAAGAAAATATATATAAAAAAATTCTTTTTTTTGTGTGTGTAAAAAAAGAGTTTGCATCTAAAATGACATAAAAATTCTTAAATAAATATCGAGGTGTGTAAAATAAAGGTAAATTGATGTTTTAAATAATACAAAAAGTTTCAATCGGTCTCCGTCCAAATTGAGAGGATCCAAAAAGTAATGAGTCTCACAGGTTTTTCTTTTGCATTGTCTTTCTTTCCGATTGTGTAACAAAAGGTTGGAAGAATTGTTTTTTTTTATCTTATTTGAATAAAATTATTTTTAGTCAACGATACTTATTATTTAGAAGAAAAAATAAACAAAGTATTAAAATACTTTTTTCCGTTGTTTTTTTTTTTCCCATTTTTCATTTGTTCCAAACATTGTAAGATTCCCTTTTGAACTACTAAAATTCTTCTTGATGAATAGCTCTTTTTAGGAAGATCTCTTCGGATTAATTGAATAGTTACGAATGAATAAAAAATAAAAAAAAGTTATATATTAAGATTATAAAATATTTTACATCTTCATTTAATAACAATTCAACGTATATAATAAATTTATAAATTTATATTTTTTCAGTTATATGATAATTATTTTAAAAATTATATTAACAACGAATTAAGATTAGACTTGTAAAAATATTTTATATTATTAGTGTAAGACTATTGAACTCATAAAAAAATATTTATAATTTAGATTTATGTAATAATCAAAGTAGTCCCAATTTATTATTATCCTCGACCTACTTTATAGATATCTTCTTATTCTTTCACCTTTTTATTATTATATTTTAGCTGTAAAATATCGACTAACCTAGCTG
>PYAF01004387.1:1540376-1555312 GCA_007407185.1 Glycine tomentella | reverse complement strand
ATTTCAATTTAACTTTTTGATATAATTTTAGTTAAATTTTGGCACAAAAAAACGTTATTTTAACTTTTAATATAATATTAACAATAAAATTATATCATACCTAACCATTATTTGAGAAGTGATGAGAAGTGATGGAACACGAAATCTGTAAATATTTAAGATTTTATCTTTATATTTATTATTTTCTTTCATAAATTTATAGTTTTTCTTAATCTATATAAAAATTAAAACAATAATTTTTTGTTTCTCATAATTTTTTTAAAACAATTTTATTTAAAACACAGTTAAATATAAACAAAAAAAATAGAAAGTTGATTCAGACGTTAACAACAATTATTTGAAATGAAAAAGGTATTATTTATTTAATACTAACTTGGATAACAAAATATTATAATAAATATTACGTATGTAATGTGATTTTGTTCTTATGTGTAACTAATATTAGCCTGAATAGGAAATTGGAAATGTTCCATCATCATCATCATGCAGACCACACAATCCACAGAATCCCTTTCCAGAGCTGCTTCCTTTCCATTTTTTTTAATTTATAATTATAATTAATAAAATCCTTCCTGGCTTTACCGTACTTTCTCTCTGGCATGAGAGAGAAGAGAGAGAGACATAGAAAGATGGGGGAGACTCCCACAACTGTCTGTCCCCGCTGCTGGACAAAACTGCCACCGCCAATAATGCTTGGGACCTTGTAAACCAGACAACTAAGTCTCTCTCTCTTCACACTACTGTTTCAAATGCATATCTCTTGTAACCCCAGTTGAGAACTTTCCACCTTTCATTTCTTACCTCTCTACTCTCTCTTTGGATATGTATCATATCACTCTCCCCTACTACTACTACTACTATTACTACTATACTACTACTGTTGCGTGACCTGAGACTGGTTCCAAGCATAGCATTTATTATTATTCTTCTATTTAGTATATATAAGAAAGAGGGTATCAAAGCCATATCATATCAGAAAACACAAAGGAATAATATATTGCGGGGGTGTTTGTTACTCATATGGGGTCTCGCTCTGCTTCTCCATAGGGATTACATTTATTACCATTCTTTTGTTAGCTATCACTACCATACGGAATGTTGGTCACCCTCATACACGCCCTAAGGTAGCAGCATTTAATTAACACTACTACTACTACTACTCCTTTGATCACTACTGCTCAGCTTTCATCATGGAGAGGCTCCAAGGACCCCTCAATTCCTGTGTATGTAGTGTTACTTACTACTATATAACTGTGTTATTACTAATGATACTACTTTTTACTTTCTTTTCCTTACTTTCCCATCCACCCCTTTTTCTTTCTTCTTCCTTTTCCTTTTCCTCCAACCCCATTTCTAGAACCAAGAAAAGTACTGCATTTACTCCTCAAAACGCTTGCATTAAATGCATTGTGCTTCTACTTTCCTGAAAAAATACATGTATCTGCCCCCCCCTTGTTGACATTCCACTTTCGTTCCTTTTTTATTGCTCACTTTTCCTGCACAGTCTTGCCCTTTTTTCTCCATTCTGACCCAACCTCAACCCCATTAATGGAACCATATATTCCTTCCTTCTTTTGAATTAAAGTTGGGGTGTGTGAAAGTGAAGTACAACCAATACCTCACTCTCTCTTCTCATCTTCTTACCATTATTTCTCATTCCTTGTGATATATTCTTTCTCTTGCAGTTCTTTGGAGACCCTTTGGATGTGAATTGTTTGGACCAAGTTCTGGTGGATGAAGAAAGCCTGAGACTGGAAGAGGAAGAGCAGCTTCTGATATCAAGCTTAGAGGACAACATGCCATTCCTTCAGATGCTTCAGAGTGTGGAATCCCCCCAGTTTTTCCCTTTGAAAGAGCCAAACTTTCAAACACTTCTGAGGCTGCAGCACATGAAGAAGCCATGGGAGGGAATAGCCTACATTCCAAGAATGGAAGCACAAGTGCAAGCAGCATTGGAGCTAGAGAGTTGTGTGACACATGACATGTTGGAGATGCAGTCACCAGTGAAGTCAGAAAGCAATGAACTCCAACACCCACTTTCAATTTCATGTTTTGAGAAAGTGAACTATGAGTGCAACCAGGAACCACAGAAAGTTTCACAAACATGCCCCAAATCTCAGCCAGCAGCAACAAGGGAAAGGAGAAAGAGAAAGAGAACAAGGCCAAGCAAGAACAAGGAAGACGTGGAGAACCAACGCATGACCCACATTGCTGTTGAACGCAACCGGCGACGCCAAATGAATGATCACCTCAGTGTCCTTAGGTCCCTCATGCCACCTTCATATATTCAAAGGGTATCTGCATTATATGCAATCATTTTTTTTTAATATATATGAAGTCAAATTGTGAACCCCATTTTCTCAAAGGACATTTTTTTAAGTACTTTTGATGTTGTTTACCATTTTGGAATTAGAATTTTACTTGGGTAATTTGCATAAACAGTACCAAAAATATCCAAGAAAGTGCATGTAACAAAGTTTTCTCCTTCTCAAAGTCCCTTCTCTTGCTTTATCCGTGCTAAAAATCCAATCTTTTTCATTGTCGGATGCTCAAAAATTATGTTTTTGTTTTTTTATCCTTTTTATTGATATTGATGTATTGAATTCTTGTTCATGGGGTATAGGGTGACCAAGCCTCAATAATTGGGGGAGCAATAGATTTTGTGAAGGAGTTGGAGCAGTTGCTTCAGTCCCTTGAGGCACAAAAAAGGATGAGAAAGAATGAAGAGGGTGGTGGTGGTTCTTCTTCTTCCACCATGTTGTGTAAGCCCCCACCACCATCATCATTATCATCACCACATGGCTATGGAATGAGGTCATCAACTAGTGATGAAGTGAACTGTGGGGATGAGGTGAAGGCAGAAAACAAGTCAGAGGCAGCAGACATAAAAGTGACCTTGATTCAAACCCATGTGAACTTGAAAATTGAGTGCCAAAGGAGGGCAGGACAATTGTTAAAGGTCATTGTTGCCTTGGAGGACCTTAGGCTAACCATTCTGCACCTCAACATCACCTCCTCAGAGACTTCTGTCCTTTACTCCCTCAATCTCAAGGTATTACTATGTCTTTTCAGTGTTAACCTCAAATTTTATTTTAAAAATATGGTCAACTCTACAAAGTGGAATCAAGTCAGTGTACTATTCTTTTCTGACTTGCGATCTAAGCAAAAACCTGCCTTCCCTATTTCCAACATTATCTATCAGTATAATTATAATTATAGAGGGAATTTCTTTATGGACCTTTGGTAAATTACTATTCATTTAACATTAGTATATTCTTTGTGTCGTACCACAATTTATACTTTTTCTCCTTCTCTTTATTTTATAATTTTTGGTGACAAATAATGGACTTTGGCGTGGTGTGTGGTTATAATGTAGATTGAAGAAGATTGTAAGCTTTGTTCAGCAAGTGACATTGCAGAAGCAGTTCATCAAATATTCAGCTTCATTAATGGTAGCTAGAGACCACTAGCTCCAACCTTAGGGGGTGGTAGCAGAAGAATAAAGGACTAATCATTGCAAGGAAGATAGGGAAACGGGGAACACAGTGCACCCATTTCTTGTCTACATATCAATATGAGATGTATAATGTTAGTTGGTAGCTCAGAGATAATATATGATGGTGGTACTACTGAACAGGATAAGGCATGCGGTGATATATTATTTGCTGCTCAAATGGTTTTCTCTTGTGTTATAGATTAAAATGCTAGTGTTGTTGTATGATATTATGGTGAATTGCTTGTTAGTTTGTTTTTTTGGTGCATTGAGAATTTGGATTGTGGTATGGTGGGGGGATAATAGAGGGTAGGGCCCATTAGAAGAAGGAGGACCCCACTTTGAAAATTTTGGAGTTCTCATCATTACGATTTACTAGGGAGGGGAATGATGCTTCTCTTTTTATATTGACTTTGCGTGATGGCCGTGTACTATAAAAGATGTTTCATAATGTATATGCTCACTTTCTGATGGGTTCTTTTCGGCCTCCTATTTGCGTGATGGCAGCATGATCAAATTTGCCACTATCTAACAAAATAAGTAAATAATGAAAAACAAATAAAGTAGCAACGGTATTCAAGGAAATATATATAACCAGATTGAACCTAAGAGAGTATTTTGTATAATTTTATTTTGTGAATGTAATATTTCATTTAGTTCTCATTTAAGATTTATAATCGTTTCACTTTACATTTCTTAAGGAAAAGAAAGCATTACTTTGTAAGCAAATACAGAAGTGGCCATGGACTTTTATATTATATGTTTATATATATAGAAATGCAGATGAGAGTTACAGTGAAAAAATAATACAGATGAAAGTAAAAAAAAATAAAAAAATTGTGTATTTGTTCTAATAGGAATGGGGAGGTTATAATGTGAATGCTATCACGATATTCCCCTTGAAAAGACAGAATGTACACTAAGAGTTGTATTGAAATAATATCATATTTATGCTGCCTATGATTAAGACAGCTGATGATGACATGTCTCTAATCTGTATATAAAGGTTTATGTACAATGATGTTCTCAAATCTTTAATTTCTCAAATTCAAACTTATTGATTGTCGTATTTGTAAACCCCTTCCCCCCACTCAAAAACAAAATGTTCACAAACCCTTGTTCTAATTAATGATTGGTTAATTGACATAATAATAATGGCACAATCCATGTGCTATTAAACAGAATCACAATGTATTTTTGTCTTTTATAAAAAAAACCTTATTGTGCTATTTAACAATTACTACAATTTTGATTGTTTCACAACAATGGCATTACGTTTTTGTATTATCTTGCCCACCTGGAATTCAGATTCGTGAAATTGAGAATAGAAGTAAGGGTAATGAGCCATATCGGGTGAGACACTCCTTGACACCACTGTCAGATTTGAAAATGGACTTGTTTTGCTTGCTAGCAAATGGTTCATGCATTTTTGCTCATTAGCTAGCATCATTCCAAAGCCAAGGAGAAAAAGGGCAAAAGAGGAGTGTGACGTGGTGGAAAATTCCCTATGGTGAAAGGTGTTTGACGAGAAGCTGTATCAAGGCTAACGGGCGAAGTCAACATAATGATGAAGGGGCAGTCTCAATCCCATAGCCCCACACAGCACCACCCTGCCTCAGAGATGATAAAATTATCATTATAATACAATATATTTGTCTCTCCCAATAGTAAAGTTATATCAAATATTTGCCTCTCCCAAAAGTAAAAGTTATATAATATGAGTATGTTTGAATATAAAATTAAAATTGTTTATGAAAATTTTTTTATTGGATTTTTTTTATATTTTTAATAAAAAAAACTCTCTAGTTCTTATGTTTATCTCTCCTCGAACTTTTTTTTATAAATTAAACATTGGAGTGGATCTAAAAAACTTGACACGTCAAGTCTCAAGCTTCGAAAGTGAATAAGGATTAATTTGTTAGGATTCATAAATAAAAGTTCAATATTTTATTCAGTCGAATTATATTTTAAACAGAATGATCTCATTAGAATGTTGATAAGAAAAAAAATTATAATTATTTACATGTTATCACTAACAGAGTTTTCACTTAAAAAATTTAAATTTGTAAAGATTATGAGTTTGATCTTTATTGAAAATCAACCTAAAAAACAAAGTATAAAATTATAGTGAAAATTTGTCTCTCCCAGAAAAATAAAATTGTATAATGCATTTGTCTTTCTGACAATTACAGAGAGAGGAACAAAAGTAGCACCCATCCCCATGTGCAAATGTGTCAGAAGGACAAAACCACCCTCTTCTTTTCAGGCCCAACCTCAGCCTTAGTCCTATTCATTTTTGGTCGTCGAGTTGCTGGTGCCTAGTGTGGTGTACCTCTTTTCCCATTGTTGATGCCTTTCTGCTTAGCTTTTTTCTCTTCTATTTTTTCTTTTTCCTTTGTGTCTCCAATGGCTACAACCTCTCTCTGTCCCAATTAATTTAGAGCCCCATCATGCTTTCTCAGGCCACTAACTTTTCCCACTCTCGTAATTCATCACTCATCATTACTAACTTAGCTTCTATTTTTCATAATCCAGTACTCCTTATCTCAGATTGCATGTTAGAGTTCACAAAGTCAAGCCACGTACATACAAAGACAAATTTCATAGCTGGTGCATTTTCAGAATCACAATTGGGATATTTTTTTACAGCTAATTACTAGCAATTGATTTAAATAAATTCACTATAGATGAGAGCTCCCCAAACGTTAAGCAAACATGCTAATGATGGAATTTGCCACCAAGTCACGGGTTTGATGAATAAAATTGAGGTACTTTCCAATCATTTCTTTGTGTGTGATCTTGCTTGACATGAAGGGAAAGTCAACATTGACAATTGCTTTTAAATAAATCTTCTTATAATATTTTTATTTTAATAATCTTACTTTGTTTAGTAAAAATTAATTTTTTGATGTTTCTAAGACAATAAATATATTTGCTTTTTTATGGATCATAGGAATAGGAATGTAGAATGTGAGCTTTGAGATAGATTGTAAAATGATAGTACATAGAATTCTTCAACTAAAGGATGATGTATCTAAATTTGGAGTCGTCCTTGAGAATTGTAGGCATATGCTAATTTAAATCTAAACTTTAAAATTGAATTTACTAAAAGACAGTCCCTAATAAGGATGGCTACATCTAAGCTTAGTACACTATTGTATGACACTTCTAATACTATGGAAATTATACAAGTGTTTTTGTACAAAAAAAAATGCATTTACTTTTGATTTAATGTTTTTTAGTATAAAATATTAAAAAATTATAATGAGATCTTTAAAAAGGATATAATATTTGTTTTTATGAACTAGCTTCCCTAATTAAATTTAAACGTCATCCAGCTGCATTGTCGTTAACAAAAATGAGATCATGAATACTGGTATGTCGCTAGTGTGAGTAAAACTAAACTATCAAAGATTTACAAATAAATCATTTCATCTATTACAAGTGGATAGTAGTTCCCTCCACTGATCTTACATGAAGGTTAAAATTTACTAATGTCTAGAATGAACGTGAGTATAGCATAATCCTCCCTTACCAAAAATTACGTGTAATACATGATTTTGCTTCAGATATCTCATTTTCCGCTATGAAACTTGGTTCTCTTAAGCAAAATGTTGGATTTATCTTGTCTGACTCTTATAAAAAATGTAATTAAAAAAATTTCATTAAAAATAATTAATCATATTTTTTTTATAAAAACTAATCATATCAATAAAGTTAAAAGATATTCTATATTAACATATAATGATAAAAAATGAAATGATGAATTCTATCGATATTATTTATGTTGTTCATATTTTTTTTCACGATGATATAAACATTTTTCTACTTTTTTAAAATATAATTTTGTGTAAAGAATAAATTTTTAATTTATACTAAGAGCATCTTTAGTGGTAGATCTCAAATTTGGATCTTGGATCAATTTTTAGTAGATCCCATAATGACACGTATGATTGAAGATCTCTTAAGATTTGTGATATTTTTTCTTTATTGGTAAATCCCAAATTAAAATCTTAGATAATTTTAATGAATCTTACATAAATTTCACTTTTAAATATTTAAAATTAAATTAAATTAAATTAATTAAATAATTAATTTAAATTAATAAAGTATAAAAAAATATAAATATTGATAAAATATATAATTAATTTAATTTAATTTTTTTCTCATTTTGTCACATAAAAAATTATTTTTTTAAATTATGTGTAAATCTTAAAATTCTTAAAAAAAAATCGAATCTTCACATTAAAAATTTACATTTTCCCTTTAATACTGTATCTGAAAAAAAAAAAAAAAACTGAAGATCTCCTCTTAAGATTTTCATTAATGTTGCTATCAAAGCTTTGCATGGTGACACATGTCCTCGGGCAACACACCGAGTCACCAACCTTGACATTAATGAACCCAGAAGGAAGACTTGTCAGAAGTTCTTGGACTAAGCGACTGTTTTATTGGAAAAGAAGAGACATTCTTCGAACTTCCCGCTTAGTCTCGCATTTCATTCTATCATTAGTATGATTAATGTAAACCTTATTCTAAAGATATCCAAAATAAGAGCACATTTTTTTTTCATAAAGTATTTTTTTAGTAAACAATTTAATTTAATTAGAAAATTAAAATATCTTCAACTCATAGGATTCCGTATATATTTATTTATCGGGAAAGTGTTTTAAACTCAATTTGAAGAAGAAAAAAAATTAATATCACGTTTAATTTTTGTCAAAAATATATTTGAGATTAAAATTTAGTCTAAATTTTCAGTTTGAAAAAAATAATTATTAAAATAATTTTTAAATTTAACTAATTTGCAAACTACAATCCAAACATATATTCAATAATTATCGTACGTACGTGGACTATTAACACAACTGTAATAAACAATTTTGATTTATTTTAATAGACATTTATTTTTAACAACACATTTAGTTAAATTATCTCAGTTTAAATAAAATTTTAATTTTTTAATTCTTTTAAAAATAATTATATTTTGTGAAATAGTAATTTGTTTTGAAACATGCTCTAGCCGGTGGTTTTGGCATACCTAAACCGTAGAATAAAGAAGTGATATTTCCTTCTTCTTCTTTTTTGCTTTTTAAACAAAAGATTAAATCAATTAAAACACCAATTTCATCAATATTTATCCTAACCACCGCAACAAATATTTCATCAATATTTATTACTTTTCTAAAATAGTTTATTTTCAAACATGTTCTAAATTATTTTTGGTTGTTGCATACCTAAACCTTAGAATTGAAAAAGGTGTTCTTCCCTTTTTTCAAAGTTCTTTTTAATAAAAAATAGTTAAGCACTAGGATTGCTTAAATCTAACTTTTATCTAACGAAAAATAATCGTTTATATATAATATTGAGACGATTGGTGGTTAAAAACTAGGATAAAAAAGGAAGACAGATAGAAATAGCAGAAGCAGTTTAATGAAATACTATTCTTAGTATCATTTCATATAAATGAACGTGGATTTTACTTAATTATGTGGCTTGCATAACCTGGCTGAAACTCATTGTAGGTATTGGTTTTTACCTATGATAACGCCAACACACCTATTGCTAATGGCTTGGACCAAAATCAGAAGCCACGGCAATGAGTTTTCCATTCGGGGGACCGCACTACGACCATTTGATCAGAACCAGAATCTGCAAATTATTGACCTACGCTACGCCACCATTATTGTGCTTTGCTGCTTAGCATAGCCCCTCCCACGGGTTACGTGACTATGCATAATGCATGTTATAAGACTACGTCCCTCACAGGTGATGGGGATGGGACAGTGCATTACATAAATGCATAAAATCCAATTCCATTTTCTTTCTAGACAAAAAGAAAATTATGATGTTAACGTTGTTTTTATCATCATTTATAAAATTACACTTTTTTAAAGAACGATTATACGCTTCACAACCTTTTGAAATATTGACATTCTCTTAAATATCAAATCCAAACTAGTTTTCACCCATTAACAAATTATTTCATAAATAGCATAGTGAATTAAGTAACCTATTAAAACAAATTAAAGGGTACTACGTACCCAAAAAATACTATATTAAAGGGTACCGATATCTTCCTTAACTAGACCAAAAAATTATAAACACTCAGACTTGTAATTTTCACCTTATGGGCAATATGTAACTAATAATATGACTTATTATTTAAGATCTTGTCATTTTTTAATTAAATGACTCATATATATGGGATTACTTTTGTTATCCACTCCACTTACACTTTATAATTTATTATGTTTAATATTGAATTTTAAAGAATTGAAATAAACCTCAATGGATTGTTTTACAATTATAAAATTTAAAACGCCATTAAAATTAAATCCTAACTCATTTATGATGTGAGTTTAGCATATAGAGATAATTGTTTTTGTTATAGTTAGTATTGATACTCTATTGATTAAAATACAAGGTAGAGCAATCAATCACTTGAATTAAAACATTGCGTCAATCTTGATCTCCCCGATACATGGAATTTTTTTAAAAATGGTTTAATCTGGGGTCTTGTTCTAATTTTTGTGTATAACTTGTCTCTGGAAATTTTGACTTGTATCATGTTTGTAGTGGGTTTGGTAGTGCGTGCCCTTATTTTTGGTAGCAATATGATATATATATACACAGTGATAAGAGAGAAGGCTGCAGAAACAAACACGAAGGCATCTGCCCCAAAATGCTAATAAGTTCCAAAGTTAAGAAGATGGATATGCATGATTGGTAATTCGGGTAAACAGTGTTCGTACCATATAGCACGAGCAACAGCAACAACAGCCAGATCTAGCTGGGTTAATTGTCTTAGGAGCTTCAAATTCCAAAGAGAACCTTTCTGATTCTGACCTTGGCCTCTTCAATAAACTTTACAGCATCACGGTGAAAAGTTAATTAAGAGCTTCCACTTTCCACTTATTTGAAGTTAGAAATGAGCTGGCTAGGTTCTGAGGTGTGATCAGAACAGAAGCTAATATATATGTACAAAATAAAAATAATTAAATAAACTATGTTAAAAATAAAATATTCATCTTGTTATATTTATGATTTATGATAAAAATTATTCATTATATTTATGAAACTATTTTATATAAATATCATCATGATTTAAAAAAAATAGTTGAATGGCACACTAACTACCTAATAGGGCATTTTGTTTTTTTTGTTTTCTTTTGTGTGTGATGTGTATCTTTGACCATCGGTTTTGGCCTTTAGGGGGGATTAGGACTTAGGAGTTAGGACGTGTGAGTGTGGCGAAGAAAGGGCAGAGATTCGAATAGTGAGGCATGCAGCTCAGTGACAGAGAGGCAGAGATCTTCTCTCCGAGACTACTCAGACTATATGGTTTTCAGGAACCTGAGCTAATATATTAACCTCTCAACTTAATTTGTGTGCCATTCCAAGCATGAAACTACAAAACCTCACCCAAGTAATTGACCCATAAATTTTATTTTTCTTTCTATTGCTAGCCTCTCTTACATTAAATTTTTTTTTTTTTTTTATGAATCTTTCATGTAGATATGATAAGGTAGTGAATGAACTAGTACAATATTTTTTTTTTTTTGCTGGGGTGAACTAATACAACGTAAAAAAGTATACAATGAAAAAAGAATTTAAGATAAATAAGTAATTGCTAATTATGTCACACTAATTAATAATTAACGGTTATACTTTATTTCTAATCGCAATTTTTAATGAAAGTTAGATATATATATATATATATATATATTCAGCATGGATTTGAGTCCACTACCATCTTGCGGCGACGCATGCTTTGAGCCTTTGACCAAAAGTCGGCGAAGCATGTTAAAGGTAGATTATAGGCTTTAGTTTGTGTGCTTTTTCGAAGAAAGTTCAAATGAAAAATTAATTTTAAAAAATTATGATATTTTAGTTAGCTTCTTTAAAAAATAACCTAAAAATAGCTTTCGCTTTTTTTTTTTAGAATTTAGAAATATTTTTTTTGAGAAAAAATATATTACATAATTTAAAAATCTAAATGCATCTTATATCGTGTATGCTTCAATGTCAGTTTGAAGAACAAAAAAAAATACTCTTTTTTCGAAGTAACATATTATTCCTTCTTCCTTTTTCATTTTGTATATTAAATTAAAAATGTGCACTAATATCTTCAAAAGTACGCTCTTAATTAACTTATATCGAAAGCCGTAATTTGAGTTTCACCTTTTGTTTGATGTGAAAACATGGACTAGCAATTTGCGTTACACACAAATCAAATCAATACTAATTAATAAGGTTCTTAATATAGAACAATCCCATCTCTCGCTACAAATAGAGTTACCACTTACCATACTTAAACTGTTTTTTAGGTTGGCACACAAATGAACTATCAGAACACGTGTTTTGTTTTATTTTTTTTAACAAAATGTTAGTTTGTTAGTTTTTTTTAGAAATGTTAGTTAAATTTTTTTTAATCTGCAACCTTTTTTTCTTTCTTTCATTATTCTTCCTTCACTTTTTTAAAATTACTGCATCAATCTTATATTTCCAATTGAACACGTGTCTAGCTAGTTGGTGCAAAATGATGAACATGAGTATTGTCCAGTATGGTGGGTTGTGATGTACTGAAAAATATTGTGTTGAGCCGTGTGAGGAAGGGTAAGCAAGCGTGACTGATGAAATGGGTCATGACTCATGAGAGTGCTGAGCTCATAATACAGTTGGTAGAGACTAGAGGGGTGGGTTTTTGTTTGGGGGAAGCAAGAATGTGATGCCATATTAGATTGGGTAATTCTGTTTTCTGTTTTGCACACACTACCCATACCAGAAAAAGATGCCCTGCATGGAACCACATGACATGATGAGTGTTGGATTGGGATGAAGTTAAACCAAAGACAAAAACATAATTGTACAATGGGGACTCATGAGTGAGGGGTGGGGGAGGGGGAAGTAGTGGTCCTATATTTGCATATACATCTTAGTAAAAAGAGCAATGTGATTCTTACCTTTCAACCCATTTGAATTATTTAGTGTCAATCTTGGTCTCTTTCACTAGGTGAAGTGGTTGTATTCCTCCTTGCTAGTACTTTGTGAGTGCAGATTTGCTTACTAAAGAAAAAATGTTTTAGCTACAGCATATTTATCCAAATGAGTGAAATATTGATAAGTTGCTATGCCCTATTTTGTATCATATTGTTATTTCAATAAAGTTACACGAGTATGAATTGTAGGAAAGAAAAAAAAGAATTGTAAGAGGAATGTTTTTTTTTTTTTTTTGAAAAGAGGAATGGTAATTTGTTACACCCATTTTGAAGAAAACAAAGATGATAAATATTAAATAGGATAGGTCTAAACATATCCACCCCATTTTAAGGGAATTTTCGGGTAGTAGATACTAGAAAGAGAGGGAGAAAGGAAAAAAAAACAATACAAGAGAAAATAATAGATATGATTAGAAAAAATATGAGGTAAAGATCATAAATGGAAGAAAAAATAAATATATATTATAATAATAACCCTATTAATTATATATAAGAGAATAACAAAACTCTAAATTATCTATAACTTTAATTGAATTTGATCTTAAATGACAACAAACTAAAAGATAAAATTCAAATTATCATGTCAACAGTCCAATAATATATTCGTTTCTTGAAATGTTATCAACAACAAAATTTGATACTCCTTAATTAATTAATTTTCACTTTACTCATGTAGTGACTCCTTCATAAAGAAAAGGAAGAGAAATTTTTATGGGTTTTTTTTTTAATTTTATTTTTATATAAATTGAAAGAGAATGCCTGTTAGAAACTTGTTTCAAATTTCATTTCACATGTACGAAGAAATGGTAGTTCGATATAGAGGTTGAAAATTTGTTTTGGGAATTTAAATTAAGAAATATTATATAGCAACACATTTTCTTCGGTACGTTTCTTTATCATTAACTAAATTTTATTAAAAACGTATAACATCATGTATGAAATTTATCAGATAGGATGAGAGACATGATTTTGCAAATCTCTGTAAATTTCAATAAATAATTAAAAAATTTGTATTAAAAAAACATGTGATGAAGGCCATCGAAGGCATCAAGATTTTGTTGTGATGCATGGGCTTATTAGATTACGTACCGAAACGACTCGTTTCCACAAGGCATTAACTTCCTACACCAGTAGGATTTCTAATACACCCAGCATTTTTATTAAATCCCGATAATGCCCCTACTTGCTTTTTAACATACACCAGCAGTCCATGCTTTTACACCAGCAGTCCATGCTTTTTGTTCATGGTTTTTTTTCACTCTTCTTGCACGCCATTCGTGGTTATTCGTTGGTTGGCTGTTGGTTGTGGCTTCGTCGGCATTTTGGAGGTGGTGGTTAGCTTTGGTGTAGCTTCCGTTGGCCGCTGGAGTCGTCGGAGGGTCGTTGGAGGTACGTTCTGTTTGAAGCTCAGCCCGTAATGACCATACGGATTGGCAATCCGTAAGGATCGTACGGATTGACAATCCGTATGGCTTAATGGATTGGCAATCCGTAAGTCATACGGATTGCCAATCCGTAAGCCATACGGATTGCCAATCCGTATGTTGCATACGGATTGCCAATCCGTAAAGTATTTTTTCTAAAATTTTTTTTTAAATTTGTTAAAAATATTATTAATTAATGTATTTGTCCTATTTTCATTTAAAATTATATTGTGAAGTTAATATTTTTTGTACGATATTTTTTTGAGCATGGTTGTTATGCATTTAGTTTGTTATTGATGGTTATTTTTTAATATGTTTGTTAAGATGGATAATGATATTTGGAGGCATGATGATATGATGTATGACGAAATGAATATGAGTGAAGACAAGGGAGGGGATTCATTTGCGTGTGACAATAATAACTCTTCAGTTATTTGTTCGGATGCATTCAATACTTCAAAGGTATTTGTATCATGTTATATCTCAGAAAAGCTAGTAAATTTAATATTTGAGCACTGTTAAAATATGTATTATCAATTTTTATAGGTGTTTGAGTCTCGTGAGGAGTTATTGGAATGGGCTCGTAGTGTTGCATATGAGATTGAATTTGTAGCTGTGATAATGCGGTCGGACACAGCAACTGGAAAGAGGGGAAGAACGTCATTTCTGTTGATAGGTTGTGAAAGGAGTGGAAAGTATAGAGCATTCAACAAAGATTTAGTACGGACGACCACTAGCACGAGAAAGTGTGGTTGTCCGTTCAAGTTGCGAGGGAAACCAGTCGTAGGAGGTGAAGGTTGGATGGTGAAGTTAGTATATGGGTTGCATAATCATCGTTTGGCCAAGTCAATGACTGGACATCCATATGCTGGTCGTTTAAGTGTGGAAGAGAAGGTAATTGTTGCTGAAATGACAAAGTCAAGAGTTAAACCAAAGAATATTATGCTGAGTTTAAAAGATCGCAATCCCGAAAGTTATACAACAATGAAACAAGTGTACAATGCAAGATATGCGTAC
>PYAF01004387.1:1527849-1540276 GCA_007407185.1 Glycine tomentella | reverse complement strand
ATTTCACATTACCTACCAAATGTACATCATGAAAGCAAATGAAGCATTTATTTACACAACATGCTTTTAACATACCAATTCATTAAAGCATTAAAGCATTTCACATTACCTACCAAATGTACTACATGGTTTACACAATATGGTTTACACATACCAATTCATTAAAGCATTTCAGTTCATTCATGCAAAAAATTCCTCAACCTGACTGACTCTTCACATTTAAAAAAATCAAAAATTAACCCAAATACCCATACGGATTGGCAATCCGTATGCTTCATACGGATTGGCAATCCGTAAGCCTTACCATTGCAATCCATCTTACGGATCCGTGATCCGTGCAATCCAATGGATACGGATTGCCTATCCGTAAACATGCAGCAGAAAACAACCTATTCCTACTTACGGATCCCTAATCCGTGCATTCCACAGGCCACGGATTATCAATCCGTAAGGTTGCAGGCCAAAATTAAATGCCAAAACTGACTTACCTCAAAGCGCCGGAAAACAGAAACGTCGTCGCCGACAGCCACCAACCACCGTCCGCAGCCGGAGAGACCACACTCCCAACTTCGCAATCACCAAAATCGCCGGAAGCACAGAGGAGAAGGAGAAGAAGCGCCGTTCGAATGAATTTGAAAAGGCTGGTGTATAAGAAATTATAAAATGCTTTTGTTTTATTATTTTAAGTAGGGCTATTTCTGGTATTTCACAATTTCCTGCTGGGTGTATAAGCATTTTGACTGGTGTAGGAAGCAAATGCCTTTCCACAATCATTTCGGTCCAAATCATAAGCAATGTTAATGTATCACCTAAGAAGAGCTACTATTTCCACTACCAACAGTGCTATTGGCACTACCACATTTGTGAAATCCTTCTTTTGCCCACTCCTCAAATCCTTACACTCCCTCCAATTCCCCCTCAAACTTCTCTGTCCCCACCCACAACCACCACCACCACCACCACGGCATGAAGGTCATAGATCTAGCTGTATAGGTCATGATAATGTCAGTGACCTCAAACAAGCCGCTCCCTTCGAGTGTCTTGCCGTCGTTGCCCTCTACGCGGCGACCAGATCTGTGCCTTGTCGCCACTGAATAGACCAACCATTGTTGTGTTTGTTATTTTGTGTGTGTGTGTGTGTGTGGGAGGATACAGGATGGGTAGCCAGGAGTGGGGGAATTCTGGTAGGATTAAACAGACCTAACGAAAATATAATTATGTTGATAAAATTACAAATGAAATCTTATTTTCGTTACACATGAGGGGTGAAAAAAATAAAAAAGACAAAAACTAAATTCACAAACATTAAAATAGCAAAATGATAACAAATAATTTAAAATTGTTAAATTTGAATCGTATCAAATATATTTATTAAATTAATTGTATATGTATTGCATCCAGCCATCCAAGCCAATTTCAAGCTAAGGTTCCATGGTACTTTTTACCTATGTAAACTATCCAGCTGATTTTAAGTGCTTCTCAATTTTAAAATTGGTTGATTGCTATTATTGTATGAATTGTCATTATTCTGACCGGGGACTCACATTTTTTATAGTTACTCTAAAGCTTCCTCTAACAACATCCAATTTACTGTTATTTTACTGCTTGTCAGATATTTTGTCGTGTTGTTTATCTTCTGGTTGAAAGATAAACCCAATTCTTTTTAAAGCAGTTTCAAGAAGTTGGTCTCAATCAACTATTGAAAGTAGAAGGTGTATTATTTTCCTATGGTTTGGCCCTTGCAAAAAACAAAAAATCATAAGCAGTTTAAGGAAAGCTTTGGGTTCAAAAAGCCCAACCAGGAAACTCCTATCCTTTGAAATACCATTAAAGTCCTATCTTGCAGCCATGTCAGCACACACTATCCAGAAGAATAGAAACGAGTGGTTCTGCTGCATCTCCAACCGTGGGAAGAGCATCTCCACACTCATTTCCAAATTATCAAGCACTAATGAAATTAACACTACCCAAAAATTAGAAACAGAAGAAACATATCAATAACATAAGCCACATACATTCTGACACCAAAAAAAAGGAAAGGAACTTGAGCCACATTCTATCCCTGGTGGACTCAAGAAGAGTCTTTCATAGGACAGTTAAAATTATTGCCTGAAAAAAGGGTTCACTAGCAAACATTGCAATGGCCTCAACCTCTTCTGCTCTCACTATATCCTCTTCTTCCACCCTTCTTGATGGCAAGGCTCCAAGACAGTCACCAGCTGCTTCCCCACAATGTGTGAGCCTCCCCCTTCCCCCTTTGCAATCTCAGAACCGTTCATGGAAGACCACTGCTTATTGTAAGTCACTCACAAAACACTTCAAAGTTCAGACACCCTTTAACCAAACACATGCCACAAGTCCGGCATTGACTGGCAATGTGACAAAAATAGTGTATATAAGTGGAGAATAACTCCTACTTCATTAGTTAGTTTTTTGGTTTAGCTCAAAGATATTCTAAGATGATATCAGAACTTATCTTAACAATTGTTGCTTTTCAGGTCGCAAGGTTGCTCGAAATGTTATGGTAATGGCCACAGGAGAGGCACCAGCTGAAGCTGCCCCAACTGAGGTGCCAGAGATTGTCAAGACTCTTCAAGAAACTGTAAGAGTCTCTTAATTCTTTTAATAGGCATCTCTTCAGTTTGAATTTGAGTCTTTTTTGTTTTTCTGACTTGAATTACTTGATTTTGGTTGCAAAGTGGGACAAAGTTGATGATAAGTATGCAGTGAGTTCACTTGCCTTGGTTGGGGTGGTTGCATTGTGGGGCTCAGTTGGATTGATCTCAGTATGTTATTTAAATGTTTATTTTTTACAATTCTTTGATCATCATTGCCTGCTAGTTAAAACTGGCAATTCTTTATGATCATATGTTTGAGATAGTCCTAAGCAGTTACTGTATCACTTTGAACAGGCAATTGATAGGATTCCTTTGATTCCTTGGATTCTTGAGATTGTAGGCATTGGATACACTGGGGTAAGTGAAGTATACTTAATTGCTGGCATTGATTACACCATTTATGCTCATAACAATCGGCCAAGAATCTAGAACCAATTTGGATTAGTTTCTCAACAAGTACTTACAAGAGAAAAATAAATGAAGCAAGGAATTGAAATGAATCGAACTTCATACATAAGAATGGTTGTAAAAAATTTCTTGTAGTACTGGATTTTATCTACATGAAAACCTATCATTCATCTTCTACTTGTTTCTTTGCAGTGGTTTGTATATAAGAACATAGTTTTCAAACCAGACAGGTGAGCACAATTATTCTTCAATAATTTACTATAATTTGGTACAATGTATCGTTAACTTGATGATTAATGATTTTCAACAATTAATTTTCCCATGAAAAGATGTTGTCGTTAAACCTGATTAATTGAATACCAGGGAAGCTTTGGTACGGAAAGTAAAAGAAACATACAATGAAATACTCGGGAGCAACTGAAAGTGTTAGGAAATGCTGAGATGCTGTTGACACGAAATAGTCATATCTTGCAGCTTCCTGTTGAAGATGTCATCATGCTTCATTTTGTCGCCATAAGCTTCTGACCATACTTTATCCCAAGTAATGTACTATGTTCTGAAAAAATTGTATCTTTTTATATATCTTGATCCACTGTTAAGACAATCTCATTTCCTCAATTATCTGTAGTGGTTGATTACAAGGTAAGAAAAAGCAATTGAGTTCATTGAGCTGAATTGAATGACTTTGAAAGAATATTTCATGAACATATTTGTTATCTATCTGCATGCAGCATGCTTTCAGATAACTTCGATAAAATATTTCCATTTTATTTGATGTTAAAGTATGCAAAGAGATTTATAAATTTTATTCCTGCAACTATTTCTATAATTATAGGATGAGAAAAGAGAGATGGGTGAGATAAAACAGGTAATGTAATGAAGATAGATTGAGAGAAGAGATGTATTAGAAAAAGTATTGTAGAAAGTGTGTAGGAATAATATATTTCAGAGAAACCTCAAGAGGTTTGTCGAGTGCAGCAAAACATGGACTCGTATGTTGTATCTAACAGGTTTGAATCTTCACTCGTTTTTTTGGATAAGGTAAATGTAAGTACCTTTAGAAATGTGTTTTCAGCCCAAACACGTTTTCTATCTTGGACTGAAACACCATCTTCTCTCCCTAAATTTATATGGATAAAAAAATATAACTCAAAGAGGTGACTTGTGCATGGTAGGGAAATAAAATGAATCCAAATTAACTTATGCTTCTCAAATTTTGTATGCTTTCCCCTTTGTAACTTCTCTGTATGCTGAGATATAAGTTGATCTTAATTCATCAAAGAAGTTTGATTCTTTTTGACTTATTTTTTTCTGTAATTGAGCAGCTGTAGAGCATACATCCCCACACAAAAAATACACAATTTGTAAGGTGGTGTTCTTAATTTCGTATTATTTGCTGAGTGGGCTAGTTAACTTATTCTAAAATGAACCTTCCCCAGTTTCAACCCTTTATATTCCGTTCCCAACTTTAGGGTGGCGGAGAATAAGTTCAATGGTAGTTGCCCAGTAAGCAGAAACTTTTGACTTTGAGGAATTAGGGAAATATTTGTTTTCCATAATTTGAGGAATCAACACTCCTTATACATGCATCTTGAGTTATCTTTTGTTTGGTTAATGTCGAATCATAGAACTGACTTTCTTTGGAATTACTCAATTCCAAAAAAATCAATATGGTGAAATGTAGTCTACTTCTTGCAATGGTTTGGTTGGGATTATGGAACTAATTCCGTTTTGTCCAATTTTATTCTATTTTTTAAGGCTGAGTGGTCGACAACAATGAACCACCCCAATAATTTCATAGACTGAGATGTCACTAAATTCCATTAAAAAATTTCATGAAAGAAATCGTTACGAATAATTGAAAAATTTCCAAATTACCATCTTGCAAAGCATCGAGAAAGTCAATATAAGACAGTTTCCATCCTTTGAGCGACAATATTTTCTTCCATACGATTCCATCAAATAAAGGTCGCAATCACGATATAAAAAACTGGGTGGCAATCTATATGTCTGACTAGGAGCAGTGTTACTTACACCTAAGAATGGTTTTTCTGAGTGCTGACATCAATATACGTGTAAGATGAAATTTTAAAAAATGACAAGGAAAAATACCATTTTTTTTTCTACCAGAAAGATTTTGATCCTACCATTATTATTTTTTTGTCGTTATTGATAAGTATAAAGGCCCAAACATAAACCATGGGAAAACCTTCACAATACGAGGTAAGATCGTTATTGCCTAAGATCTTTTATTTATTTATTTATATATAATAACGACAACAAAGATTGAACATATGTCCTTAGATAATTGGTAAATAATGTTCAAGCATGATACTATTTTTTCAAGCAACAAGCAAGGATAATAGAAGAACAATTTGAGCAACACTCGATAAGTGTGTTTACTTATAAAATTCCATAACCCAGAAGCCAGAGACACTGCAAACGAATTTGATGCCACTGAATCCAGAACTTATTGCCAATTCCATGAATTCATGTTGGGTTCTCTCTTTTCCTCCTGGGTTTTGAGTCATCATTAAGAGGTCAGCTTGGAAACCACTCTTAGCAGTAACTGTGCTCTCGGGCAAAACGGGAAGAATAATATCCACAACAATCACTTTTCCATCACTAGGAATAGCTTTATGACAATTCTTCAACAACTTCAAGCATTGTTCATCACTCCAATCGTGAAGTATCCACTGAAAAAATTGGTACAGAAAAGCCGTTACATAATTAAAGATGTTTAAGAATTGACTTTGTCGTGTAATCACAAATTAATGAATAGTAAATTTATTTTCTTTTATAATTACTCCCTTAATAGTCAAACTTACTTATAAAACTTTTAAATTGAATGAAAGTATAAAATTCGACAGTAAAATATTTTATTCCCAAAGGCTGCTTGATTTAATTACACTATACCTTATATTATATGTTAGGATAAACTTGGTTATAATTTAGTTTACTTCCTCTCGGGATATGCTCAGCCATCAGGAAGAATATTTAGCAGATAATTTTTTTTATGCACATGAATTTTAAATTAAATTCAACACTGCATATTTTTTAAGCAAAAATTTTTTTATTAACGAATAATATAACTTTAATTTAACCAAAAACGTGCTAAAAAAGAAATAATTACAAAATATTGAGTGGTGCTCAGATTTTTGGCAAATTTTAAAAATAAACCTCCAATAAAGCCTCTTTACCCAAATCACTAGACTTATATATTCAAGGCTTGATCCATAACACTCCATTATCATAATTTGGTAAGATAGGTTATTTATGACTTAAATATATTTATCATATTTAAAAAATAGTTTATTTTTGATTTATTATCTAAAATTTATTTATGTTTATTCACGTATTTGACATTTTTTACGTTATATTGTAATAATTAGTGACATATTTTATTAAGTAATGATGTGAGAGACAGATGTCACGACATCAAGTCCAATCCCAAATTGATGTAGCAAACTTGTCTCCCTTCTTTCCTTCTCCCTCATCCTCTTCTTCTCCTTCTCCTTAGGCCGCTTTACGGAATCTGAACACCCTCTCTGCATCATTTTCTCCACCCCTCTGGACCACCGCCTCTTCTCCAACATCCTCACCATCCACCACCACCGTCTCTTCTTCCATCATCAACGACAACAGATCTCACAACTGTGTGGGAACCACGTGCCATGTCGGGATGACCGCGATGACGATGAAGAGGAAGTGCTTGAGCAGCCACGAGGCGGGGATGGCGCCGTAGAGGAGGTTCTAGAAAAGGTCAAGGTGGCGATGGGCGGCACAGGCGAAGAATGCGACAGCGGGGAAGGTGGCATTAAGATTATTATTGGAAAAGTTGAGGGAGGTGAGGGAGGGGAGGCTGCAGAGGGCGGTGGCTGGGACGAGGCCGGAGAGTTGGAGGTCAGAGAGGTCGAGAGTGGCGATGCCTCCGGTTGTGGCGTCACACGTGACGGCGGTCCAATTGCATGGGATGGCGTCGTGGTGGTTCCAATTGGAGATTGCGTTTTTGGGGTCGGAGAGTTTGAGTTTGGCTTGGAGGAGGAAGATACCGTCTTGGTTTAAAGAGAGAGTAGGGTAGAGAGAGAAAGGGAAAAAGAAGTAGAAACAATAATTGTAAAAATCTGACGAAATAATGGGTTAATAATTGTTTCAGTTTGATTTGGTATATATTAAAAATTTAAAATTATATATGTATTTATTATATATAAGTATGTAATTAATATTATTTAAGTAAGAAAAGTTTATTTATATTTTAAAATTTAAAATAAATAAAAAATTTAAATTTTTTTCAGAAAGAAAAAAATTAAAATAAAATTTAATTTTTTAAAAATCGGACGGGTTGGACCGGTTCAATTGGGATATGGTGACCGACCGGCTGGGTTTAATCGGGTCGATTTGATTCAACTACATAATATGTTTGAAAGTGAAATTGGTCTTGGTCTGATTAGGTCACCGGATCTCGGTTCGATCGGTCGATCCAGACATATTTTTATAACATTGACAAAAATAGCTGCTAAATTATGGTGACCCTTTTTTATTTATTATTAATTAATAAAATATAATAATTAGAATTTTTAAATAAATTAAATAATAATTAATCATATAATTTTAATTTGAGTACTGTTAAATGATTAGACTAATAACAAATACCAGTCAAGTAGATAAATGAACAAAAGTGAATTTTAAACAATAAATTTAAAATAACATATTTTTCAAATATGTTATTTCATTTATTTTATCAGTTTGTTGGTAGGTATAGGCAGTTTATTTTTTGACTAAACATTTGCAATTCAACATGTCACTTTTTAAATTCCTAATACCAAAGTAATTATATCTAAAAATACGAAAGTGAAGGTGGGAAAAAATTGAAAATTTATACCGAGATATACTTTTTAAACAATTAAAAGTTACTAGAGATTGAAATTTCTTGAAGCTAAAATAATGGGAATTGAATGTTTAGTAAGAAAATAAATTGATAGATAATTCCAATAAATCTTGAACTCACCTTCATAAAAATGGCGTCTCCGTTGGGAACACTCTCAAACATATCTCCTCCTACATGTTCGACACCTGCAACATAGAAATAAAACTAAACAATTCACAATTCAACGCATACTATGTATTAAAAAAATGTACAGCCTTCCATGTCTATCTTAATTTCTTTCGACTAGTATATGCAACAAATTAATTAAATGGCGATGAGATTATTATACCGGGGTAGGTAGGAGCATGCTCTATGACATGTGGCAAGTCAAAATTAACACCTTGAACATGTGGATATTTAGAAGTGATTAGATTGAGATTGATCCCAAGACCACCCCCAACATCCACAAGCCTATTAATGTTCTTAAACCCTTCGTAAAACTCAAGAACCCTCTTCATTACTATAGTAGTAAGGTTGAACATAGCTTTGTTGAAAACATCATTGAACCTAGCATTAACAGCTGGGTACTCAAATGAGTGCATGCCATGAACCCTGTTGAATGCTACACCCCCTTCCAAGATGGCTCCTTTCAGTTCAGTCCTATTATTCAACGCAAATAATTCATTATCATAAAAAGAAAAAAGAAAAAACAAACATGTGCACACCACATGTCAGACGCAACCTTTAAAAATTCTACCACCGCTAACATGTTTGCAGTAGACTAGAAGTAGAAGACAATAGTTTTTAAGTCGTCTATTGAAAACAAAATGGGTGACTTCTTGCCTATTTCCTATAATAATAAAATATAAACAATGATATTGAAAGAAACCTAATTTCTTTATATGAATAAAGGTACTCAGATTTTGTGAAAATTTTAAACAACAATATTAAATAAAAACATAAAGAGAGAAGACAAAAAATTTGTTAAATACTCCTAATTTTCTACCCAACAGCTGTGGTTGACTGAAGTAAAAATCTATTATAACTACAGACATCAGTCTTGTTCATAAATAGTTAGGCAACGATTAGATAAATAATTTAAATAACTATTTAATAAATTAAAAAACTCATTTTCATAAATTGGACTATAATATGTTTAATATAATAAATTAAAACTTAACTATATGATGTGATATATATACAATAATTATTTCATACAATAATTTATGCAAACATTATTTTTAGTATCTATCTCTTCACTTATCATTTATTACATTTTAATTTTATCTCTCTTGCTGTACAACTTGTCTATAATTTGTTTTACATTAAATATTATTTGTCATATAGTAATTATTAGTTGGTATATATCAATTTTGTCCATGGAAATCATGGCTATATTCAACCCAAAAAAAATGATGGGTATTACAATAATCAGTTGATGTTGGCTATACATGTACATCCTGTTTGCTTTAAATGTGTGTAGCTGGAAAGGGTGATTCACACAATTGGCGAGTTAATAAGAAGAATAAATAGTAAGTATGCTTACAGAGTTACAGTAAGTGCAAAGAATTGTTATTTAATTATAAATTATGAATAATAAATTTGTTAATTTTTACATAATCATCTTAAAAGATGCTGGAAAATAAAAAAGAAAAAAGAAGAATAACAAAAGAAACACACTACACTTTATATATATATATATATATATATATATATATATATATATATATTCTTTCACTCAACAGTGCTAAGGCAATTTTTTTTTTTTCACACAACTCTTTTTTTTTTTTTCATATGTTTATGTCAAACACATTCAACTATTTATATAGTTTAGCCACGGATATTTTTTCCTTCCACTGATTCTAACTAACTCAAAACAAAGATAGCCATTCTACTTATTTTCTATGAAAATGACACCTATTATTAATGCAGGGGCTAAGTCACACGATTATGTACAAGAATAACACATGACATTTTTAGTTTCTCAAGTCTTGTAAATTCTTCTGACAATGATTCTTAATTAGTTAATCATGAATGAAAGATTTTGCAGTGAGTCAGAAAATAGATATGGATAGAATTATAAACAGACCAGCTTTCCAAGAAGACCTTGTCAAGAAGCAAGTTCAAGGTAGCTCCGAACGAGACACCATCAGCACCAGTGACAAAATACTTGGACGCATAGGTAAGACTATAGAGCCTCTTAGGAGACTTTTGACCATGTTCGTGATCTTCAGCATCAAGAGAGGAAGATAGCATGGAGTGACTAGCCAATAACCTGAGAAGCCGGTCCAACATCGTGGGAGCTTCAGGGTTTTTTGTGCCAAGTTGCTCTATAATCTCCTCTGCTGAGAGCTTCGCACCTTCACCGGCTTTCGCTATGATGTCAAAGATCCCCAACTCAATCGCTGTCCGAACCACATACGGATACACCATGGTAGACATCATGTTCATGGCGAAAAGGATACCATCTTGGTCTTCTTCAACCTGTTTAAGGTGCATGGCTTCACCGTTATTGGTTTCCAATGATGGAGCCATGACATGAAATGAATGTACCGAAAAAAGCAGCTATAAAGAGAGAGAGAGGAGTTAGAAATAGTTGTGTTAATTGAAGCCAGCTAGCTCTGCCTTTAGTACGCGATGAAGTGTGTGTCTGCTATTAGGGGTATATATAGATATATAGAAGTATAAATATATAAAAATATTGGTATGCCAAGTGAAACAATGTGACAAGAAAAAAATATTAAAAGAAATAAAATGTATTGACGAGGTGTTAAAAATTAATTAAGGAGTATTCAAATATTATTGTCCTACCAAATAATGTGTCATGAATTTTGATCCTCTATATTTGAAAAAATAACTGTACGGCCGGGATGCAGTTTGATTTTTAACCATACATTCTCTTTTTAATTTATACTCTTCTATCAATATTTTATTTAAATAAAAATATTAATTAATGGCTGAGATTCATGTATTTAAAAATATCTGCAAAAGATCTTGATCGTACGTGTGCCCACAAGAGTTGTTGTGTACCACATACAAACGCGTGTTTTGACATGGATTATATATGTTGGAGATGTTACATCAACAAGCGGAAGATATCAGTTTTGTGATCAACATTTTACAGTTTAGTTAGGTTTAAATTCAAGTTTTAAAATTACATGAGAGTCTATTTTAATAATGGTTGTTGTGGTTGTTGGATCACTCTTCATTAGATCCTTATAGTTATATGTAAATGTTCAATCTTACAAATTTGATATTTGAGAGGTCTGTCTTTAATATGACCTTTGTGCCCTTAAGAATTTCTGGGCACCACTTCCAAACGCATGTGTTGACTGTTGACGTGAATTACAGTTCATAAGTCTCTCTATCAGTACATACATGTTGAGGAGGGTAGGTGGTTGTACCATAAAAAAAATAAAAGAATTATATTTTTTTCCCTAGATATATATTTAAACCTTATTTTATATGTAATCTCTGGCTTCTGGTGTAACTCGTAGCTGCAATTTGGATGACTTGTTTTTTTTTTTTTTTATTGGCAATTTGGATGACTTTTCCTTATTAAAGATCAATTTATTTTGGACACACTAGTGTTATGAAGTACTTTATATTTGTCTCGTTGTATATTTTCTTTCTTTCTTTTTTAATCTCCTTTGGCCTTGTTTACCAACGCCCAATAGTTTTTTTAAAAAAGAAAAAATGAATAAGCAAAAATCATTAAAATTGTAAATGCTTGAAATGAGCACAACTTCTAGACTCAATAATTAGCACATAGCAAGACTCTCTCTAGTATAAAAAGAATCAAAAGTAAACGGAAGCACCAACGCATGACAATATCTCAGTCTCACCCTCCCCTAACCAAAACATTATTAGTCTACTAAACATCCAAGTGGCACACCATATTTGAGGTAAGACCAAAGCCAACGCTGTTTGTGTAATCTTTTTGAATCTTTTACTTTATTCCTGTATAAATCAGTTTTGGACTTTGCTATTAATATATCATATTTATAATATTAGCCACGATGATGATACTAATAAATGTGGACTTTACGCTCAGTTTAAGAGTATGAAAGTATACAGAGGAACCTTCTTTGGACTTGGTTATAATCTTTTATTCATAATTCTATTGATTTCCAATTTAGTATACGCTCGAAAATAGATTTTTTGTTTTTTTTTTAAAACTCAATGAGTTAATTTAAAATTGTCTCTGTTGTGTCATCATTTGGAGATTGGCGAATTTAGTAAGTATGCTGTTTTCAATAAGTATTCCTTTATATCACTACTAGAAAAAGGGCATTCCACATCGGTTATTTTCGACATTCGACATCGGTTTTGAATCGATGTTGAATCAGGCGACGTTGAATGTCTGGAACTTAACATCGGTTTTCAAAACCGATGTTAACAAACGTACACAACATCGGGTTTTCGGAGATAACCGATGTGGATATATGATAAATTGGAACATTTAAGCTCATAATGATGGATTCTTAACATCGGTTCCTTCGAAAAACCGATGTTAAGTTACACCAGAACATCG
>PYAF01004387.1:1514931-1527749 GCA_007407185.1 Glycine tomentella | reverse complement strand
GAAAACCGATGTTAACGAAGACTAGTTAACATCGGTTTTCATGTTTTTTTTTGGGAACCGATGTTAAAGTTGTCCACATAATTACAAAATTGCCACCGCGTGTTTGTTGACATCGGTTTTATTGATAACCGATGTTAATTGGGCGATGTTGAAACCTATTTTTCTAGTAGTGTATGTTCATTTTTGTGTGAAATGATCAATAGGTTTTCTTATATAAGCTAAATTATACTTTTGATATTTTATCTTATTTTTAATATTCATTTGTCGTTCAATAAATATAACTTTCTTATTATTTAGGTAAAAAATAAAGAGTTGACTTGATGGTTAAAAAAAGAAGAGAAAAAAAAGACAGATTTAAATTTATTTCATTAATAAACTAATAAAAAAATTATAGACAAAAAAGTTTTAATTTATTTAATCAAACCTGACTCACAAGCCATGAACAGGCATTTCCTACCTATAGAGATCTAAGTATAAGGTAGTAACATTCTCCTTCCAAAACAAATAATCTAATAATTAATATTAACCGATAATTTAAGCCACTCTAGATTAGTATGTCTACTTGAACAATTCACCATTCAAGACACACTATATATTGAAAAAGTGTAAAGGCTTGCATGTTAATTCTTTTGATTAGAAATATATATACACCAAATAATTACATGGCTACGAGAACATACCGGGGAAGGTAGGAGCATGCTCTATGACAAGTGCAAGTCAAAATTGGCACCTTGAACATGGGGATATTTAGAAGTAATTAGGTTGAGAATGATCCCAAGACCACCACCAACATCCACAAGCCTATTAATGTTCTTATAACCTTCGTAGAACTCAAGAACTCTCTTCATGACTATAGTAGTAAGGAGGAACATAGTTTTGTTGAAAACACCATTGAACCTAGGATCAACAGCTGGGTAATCAAATGCGTGCATGCCATGAACTCTGTTGAATGCTACACCCCCTTCCAAAATGGCTACTTTTAATTAGTTCGGTCCTAGATATTATTCAACGTAAACTATTCATTATATTAAAAAGAAAAAAGCATGCACATCACATAAGGTCACCTTTTAAAATTCTATAACCAATAACATTTTTTCTCCAAAGATATATATATATATATATATATATATATATATATATATATTATGTTCGATCGGTGGACTAGAAATAGAAAATAATAGTTTTTAAGTCGCGTATTGAAAACAAAAAGGTGACTTAATATTGAAAGAAACCTAATTTATTTTTTATTCAATTACTCTACAGGAGGTTTTTGAACTTTTATCAAATATTTACTTAGGTCATATTCCTAATTTTTTACCCAACTGTGGTTGATATTGAAGTAAACAAAATATAAAATAAATAATCAATTTAGTTTCTAAATTTGTATCATGTTATCATTTTAATCTCTCAATCTAAGAAAAATTCAAATAAATCCCTAAATTTTGTTAGGATTTCATTTAAGTCTTTGAAATTAATCCATTTTTTCCCTTTTGGTCCCTAGTCTAAGGACTTAAGTGATAATAATAATAACAAAGGTTTAAAGACTAAAATGAAAAAAAAGAGGTTAACATTTGCCGATCAAATAATTGTTAGGGAATTTTATATAGTAATTCACAAACCTATCTTAAATAGTAAGTTTGTTGACTTATAATAATCATCATAAAAATTATATCAATGATAATTTTTAACTGTTGAAATTTTATATTGATAAGCTTAGAAATGAAACTCTAATTAATAATACTGATTGGTATGAAATTAAGGTTTTTCTGCAAGTTACTAAATAGATATTAATAGAAGATAAATATTAATCAGTATTCTAAATATATTAATTAAAAAATTTAAAGTATAAATGTTTTTATTAAGAGACGAAAAATTCTACTGTTTATTATCTTTTTATATTCTTCTGTGATTTACACAATAATTTTTTTTCTTGTTAGTTCTTTAACTGATATCCTACAAATATTAGTAGTAGGATATTAGTTAACAAGATACTTAATAGAATTATAAATTGACCAACTTTCCAAGAAGACCTTATCGTGAAGCAAGTTCAAGGTAGCTTCGAATGATATACCATCATCATCAGCGACAAAATACTTGGAAGCATAGGTAAGACTATAGAGTCCCTTAGGAGACTTTTGGCCATGTTGGTGATCTTCAGCATCAAGAGAGGAAGATAGCATGGAGTGACTAGCCAATAACCTGAGAAGCCGGTCCAACAACTATGTGAAAAGTAAAAGTTGTAACAGCTAAAATTGTTGTTGTGAAAATATAAAGTGACATTGATAATGTTGATTGTGAAAACATAAATAGTGACAACGATAATGTTTGTTGTGAAAGTAAAAGATGTGGCAACAAATTCTTTTATTGTGAAACCTTAGATAGTGACAAACAAAATTTGGTTTGTGGAAACATTGAGTGACAGCGATAATAAGCGTTGTGAAAGTATAATTAGTACAACAACAATATTTATTGTGAAAATAAAAGTAACGGCAACAAATTTTTTTGTTGTAAAAATATAAATAGTGACAGCTTATTTTAGTTGCGAAAGTGTTGATAATAGCAACAAATTTTTTTTTTTGAGAAAGTGTTAGTAGTAACAATAAATTTTCATTGTGAAAGCTTTAAGAGTGATAGCGACATCAAATGTCACTGCAAAACTTTTCACAGCAAATGTTATTGTAGCGGACTGCAACAACAATTTTTTCACTTACAAAAGTAATTTTTACAGTAATATTGAATATTTGCCAACAAAAAATGTCGCTGCAAATGACCTTTTTTTTCTAGTAGTGATCGTGGGAGCTTCAGGATTCTTAGTACCAAGTTGCTCTATAATCTCCTCTGCTGAGAGCTTGGCACCTTCACCGGCTTTTGCTATGATGTCAAAGATCCCTAACTCAATCGCGGTCCGAACCACCAACTGATACACCATGGTAGACATCATGTTCATAGTGAAAAGGATACCATCTTGGTCTTCTTCAACCTGTTTAAGGTGCATGGCTGCACCGTTATTGGTGTCCAATAATGGAGCCATGTTCTATATGATATATGAATATGTATTAAACAAAGCAGCTATATAGAGAGACAAAGAGGGAAGAGCTAGAAAATGTTTTGTTAATTGAAGCTAGCTGCCTTTAGTACATGAAGTGTGTGTCTGCTTGTAGGATATATATCTACAGTTGGGAAAATAATTGTACACAAAAAGCAGTTTTATCTTTTACCATACATTTTCTTTTAATTATACGTATAATCTTTAAAAATTATATTTAAAGTGATTTATAATTCATTAATTTATGAGATAAAAATCTTTAGGTATGCTTAAGAGTATATTAAAATTAAACTCTCAAAATTTAGAGTATAAGTTCTCATATGATAACAGGTTATATATCTAATTTAACTATTAATTCACCAGATCAAAATTAGGTGTGTTTAGTACTGCACGTGCTATGGATCTACGTTAACATAAAGGAAATATCAAACAATGTTTAAAGACGCAGAAGCTAGACGTGGATCAATTTTGAGTGAAGATAAGTAACCAGACACAAAGTATATATACATCGAAAATCTCTCTCACGCACACTCTGTCTGAGTATTCGAAGAAAATCATCAAGTAGCTACGGTACAATGATTTCGCTAAACCACAAAAGTAACTTACTGCCTAGGAAGAATGCATCCGAAATTGAGCTCGTGGAGATTAAACTATGCCCAGAAATCCAGAATTAAGTTTTGGCAGAACTCGAGCGATAGCAAAATATTAAATTAATTTTTTACCGGGAAAATGTGTCTTCATGATCAATTATATATATAACTACAAAGTATTCATAACTCGTGACATCACTGCAGTACAAAAAAATAATAATAACTGGTGACATCACTTATATTTCATTAATAATATTAAACTTTCAACTACATTGTTGACCAATTATAATAACTCTAAATATTCTTTGTGGTGATATATAATATTATTGAAATAAGTGATGTATGAACTTCTGGAACAGGTAATATATAAGTTTCAAAAAAAATATATTAAACATATATAATTTCATACATATAGACTAAACTCCAACAAATATGTCAAGGGGATATAGTTAACTCAATTTATTGAGTAAAAATTTTATGAATTGTTGTAAATTCTTGATATTATTTTGGATTTTTATAGATAAAAAAAATTCCACAAATATTATTGATGATATGGACATTTTGTGATAAGAGAAAATTAATTGCAAGTAGGTTGACCGTAAACATGCTAGTTGAAAGGATAAAATGTAAATACAGCTTTTAATATTATTTTTAATTAAAATTGTAATTTCAGTCTTATAATCATTTCTAGTAAACTAATGTCATAAAAGAACCGAAAATCCGTCTGCTCATTTTATTAATTCCAACAATCTTGTCTACTCATTGTGTGAAGACTAGATATTGCAATTTCTAATTTTTTTTTATTCCATCTGCAGCAGCAGGTGTGACATACAACATTTACTTGAAGAACTCCATAACCCAGACGTCACAGACAAAGCATGTGAATCTAATTCCACTGAATCCAGCTCCTTTTGCCAAAGCCATGAATTCCTCTTCACTTCGCTCCTTCCCTCCTGGGTTTGTAGTCATCATCAGTACATCAAATTGGGAAATGCTCTTCACTGCACCTGTTGTCTTTGGTTCAAATGGAAGAATTCCATCCACAACAATCACCTTTCCATCACTAGGAATAGAAGCATAACAATTCTTTAACACCTTCAAGCACCATTCATCTCTCCAATCATGAAGTACACACTACAAATTACCATAGCCATATTTGATTAATTAAGCAAAGTTTATTGATGGAAATAAATTAATGAGACTCATGCATGCATGAACATGAGATATTAATGTAAAGTCAAAACACTCACCATCATCAAAATGGCATCTCCTTGTGGCACACTTTCAAACATATCTCCTCCCACATGCTCAACACCTGCAATCAATTACCATTACATGATTTGAAAATTTATTTTGTTACAATGGATGGAGTTTCTTAAATATTTGTTTTTAATATTATTGTTCAATTAGAATATGAGTTCATTGAAATTTAATGCAGACTTTTAGAGTTATGGAAGTAAGCTTCAGTTCAAATTAGAGAGCTCTATATATTGAAAATATTTAAGGATTGTATCTAAGCTTTGTCTTATGTAACTAATATAGGTTTTGATGGCTAATAATGGATAAGGAATTTATAAACAGAAAATTTTCGTTGGATTATGGGGCCATTGAACTCGGTTTTGGGTCATTTCGTTTTCTTTTGCACCATCAAACAACATCACTATAAACTAGAAACGATACCAGGATAGGTAGAGGCATGTTCTATGACATGTGGCAAGTCAAAATTGATACCCTTAATGTGAGGGTATTTAGAAGTGACAATGTTAAGTGTGACGCCAAGGCCACCTCCAACGTCCACCAGGCTATTGAGGTGCTCAAACCCCTTATAGGATTCAACAATCTTCTTCATTATTAAAGTTGCACGGTTTGTCATAGCTTCCATGAAAAGCTGATTGAAGCTCGAGTTCATGTCGGAATATTCAAACACGTGTTTTCCATGAACCCTGTTGAAAGGAATACCTCCTTCTAGAATTGCATCTTTCAATTGGTACCTTGGAATTAGGGACACACAAACTTTCGGTTTAGTAATTCTCAACAGGATCTTATACGTACGATATATATAACACAACTCTTCATTGAATTAATTCCAAATAAATTCACGGAGAAAAGTTTTAATTTGTTTTAATTTATATGTAAACAAATTAAGAAATAGTTCAATAACTTTGATCCAGTATCCTAGAACTTAAGCTTTATTAATTAATTGTCACATATTTTAAAGAACTCGATTATAATTAGTAATAATCTAAAATGTGACTAGAAGTACTGTGACTGTGATCCTCTGTAATGGTTTCAGATTATATAATTAAATAGATTATTATATAGTCTGAAACCATTACATGTCAAAGTGTCGTCCTAGCCAATTAATTTTCACATGGCACGGTCGAGTTTTTCAATTTATAAGAAAGAGTAAATAAAACACGATTATGTATTATGTGCAGATTCATCGAGGCCATGGACATGTAAAAATTCTCAACCATGAAATTATTTCTCCCGACTCTAGATAGTAGTGACAAAAACAAGAGAAAAACTCACCAACTATGAAGGAGGGCCTTGTCCTGAGTCAAGACCATCAAAGGGCCTAGTGAGCCACCACCATCAATGCAAGCAAAGTATTTGGCCACAGAGTTAATGCCATATAGCCACTGCAAATGTGGAGGAGGAATTTGTTTATCAGCAAGCACTGTGCAGTCAATGATGGAGTGACATGCTAGGAGCCTTAGGATACGATCCAGCATTGTGGCTGCCTCTGAATTCTTGCACGGAAGCTGAGCTGCAATGTCCTTTGCAGATAGCTTGGCACCTTCACCTGCTTTGGCTATGATGTCAAAAATGCCAAGCTCTATGGCTGAGTGCATGGCCATGGTTAGCACGCTTGAGTTCACCAGCTGCATTGCATAGGTGAAGCTTTTTTCTTCTTCCATTTCTTCTTGCTTCATTATTCTTACTTGTCTTTTGTATCACTTATGTGTATGTTTGCGTTAGAGATCCACAGAATTGGCACAAGTGTTTATGTGCTTATATATAAGAGGAATGATAGGGACACTCTCTTTTTAAAACTAAATATATTTAAAATCATTAATTTTGATGATGAATGAGACTCACCAAACTTAGTAATTTCTAACAGAATGTTGCTATCGTTTCTCATATATATTATTCATATTTAACATGAATTGCTGGTGCCTTATTGGTTTATCCTAAATGTGGCATGTTAAAAACCATATTGGATATATCGTTTTATGGGGAAGGTGGAACTTCAAACTAATTCACTAACCAACAAAAAAAAAGGAAAGTGGCATGCTTCTTGAACGTCCTTAGGAGAAAAGAAAATACAGGATTATGTCTAAACAGTGTAATTCGGTATCATCATGTTTATCATTCAAATTTAATATTGAAGCCAGACGCAGAAACAGATAATTCAATCTGGATTTTGTGCAAAGCAGTTAGTGCCACTGACTTCACATTTAATATTTGATTAACTGCTAGTATTCTTTTTTATTACAACAATGGCTATTCCCATATTTAGTTATGAATCTTATGATAAATAAAATTCAATAGTATTTGCAAATTTCATCTTCAAGTGACTTGATCATATCAGGGTAGTCTTGATAATGTGAAAAAGAGCCTCAGCAATTTCCATCATAAGTGATATAAGTTGTTCGATATGCATTCCTCAATAAGACAATAAGCGCATTCCTCACTTGATCACTTCAAATTCTAACCATGAATTATGTGAAATGTCGAGAAAAGGCATAACCAAACCAAATACGGTTATTGTTAATTCGTAAACAAAACAAGGAAGGTGACTTGTCCAGACAAATCCTAGCTTACCAAAGAACTAGTCAAGAAGGGCTAAAATCAGTCAAAATCAAGTAAACATCAATAATAAAAAATCGATTTCAAAAGATGTTTTATTTTTATTTTTTATCTGTTCAATCTTTTTATTCAAAAATATTGTTTAAAAGAAATAAAGACAAAGTTGACGTATGAATAATTTTTATTTGTTAAGGCGTGTAATATTATTCTTTTATATTAGTATTAATTTGAATTTACTCAACTTATTTTTTATAGTTTAATTTAATATTTAATATATTGCACAATATTATAATTATATTTAATTATCACCACTTTGACTACAATTAATTATAAATTTTACTACGTTTAGGGAGGAATCCAATTAATTGGTTTTACCGATGCCTTTGATGCATTAACCTTGTTTCATGATGATTTCATCAGTTCAAGATGCTTTGGTTATCTTTGCTCATTACAATAGTTATTCTAAAATCTAAATATCGTGATGCATTATTGCGGAGGAATTATTTGGTTTGACCGATACCTTTTGATGCTTTAACCGTTGATTCTTCGTGATTACGTTTGAATAGTCATTCTTAATCAATAGTCATTCTAAATGTCATGATGCATTATTGGGTTATTGTGCTTAATTGGTGACGTGGTGTTGCAGTTTGGTCAATACCGTGTTTGAGGAGGTTAAGAATAAGAATAAGATTGGTTGATTTTAGACTTTTAGCTAATGAAACTTATGGTGGAAAATGAAATATTATAAAGTAAAATAAATAATAAAATTAATTTCTAAAATATTTATTTGTTTAAATAAATAAATAAAATATTTTCTTTTATTTTTCATGAGAATTTTTTTATTTTCTTTATTTTACTTGTTAACATAGATTAATTAACTTAGTTACGATCTTAACTCCTAATATCCATCTTTACAAAATAATTACTAGTGCTAATTACTTGTTAGCTACTTGTTCATTTCGTTGTTGTTGGTATAAAATCGATTGTTTAAATAACTAATCAAATTGGGCGATTAATTCTAAAAAATAAATGATTTTAGGTTAAATTATAATCACGGTTCACTTGTAATTCTCAATCCGACGTTAGTAGGTTAGTGTCAATTAGACAAAAAGGACAAAATTAACTCGATTTTAAAGATTAAAAAATTACTTTAAACTTTTCAATAATATAAAGAGACTAAATAAATTAAAAAGAAAGATAAAAGGAGTAATTTAGCCTTATATTATCTATTCTTTTAAAATCACCGGATTGTATTAAACCACTTCAGAGGAATTTCATGGGGAAGGCTTTTGTGGCTGTCATTGTTGTTGTAGTGTTTCATCGATTATTATCTATTGACTCTGTTATTCCTAAAATCTTTTCTCATGCATTTTCAACAGGTGCTTTCTAAAGCTTACAGTCAAAGACTTGATGTCCATTAATTCTCAGGAAGTTAACGAGCATTCCCACCTGATCATATATGGAGACCTCCCAGGATGGACTATGTTAATTAACATCAACATTTGATACATCTTAACAAACTAAATTAAGGAGACTAACATGGAGTATGACATGGTTAGCTGACAGATGATTTTATCTTTTAAGCATATTGTCAAGGTTTCATTCAGGTTCATGCGTACGAAAAAACACTTATTGAGAGATGTGGGGGATTAATTCTTACCTTATCAATTAAACATGCTGGTAGCACCTGGTGTACAAATTTCATCTTCTTTAATTTATGGAATAATATACAGCTTCGTCTACCAAAAATTTCTGATAAGAAACGGTTACCTACTCTTAATAAAGATTAAAAACTAGGGACAGTTGGAGGGAAGAAGTAGTTTGCCAACAATTTATTTAAGACCCATAAGAGCTAAAGAATTAATGAAATACACAGCTCAACAGCTATTCCCCTATCAATCATGACACGCACCTCGTGTCAATATTTTTTATTTGTGATGATTTGGCAACTAAATGAGGTATCGATTACACTCGTAACTCTTCAAACAACTACTAGTATTCATGATGTGCAAAATCAACAGTAATTAATGCAAGCTTGCTTTGCATGTAACTAATATGGCATCAATTAAAAATACAAGTTCTTTCAAATTACATATCAACTCACTTGTTAAAAACCTCAACCTACATCGGTTCAACAGAAAATCAATATGATAGAGCATCAAACATAGCATCGGTTATTGAAAAAACCAACGTGGATAAGGTACCCAGACATCGATTCTCCCAAAGCCGATATATGTTCATCCAACATCGATTCTCCAAAAATTGATATATGTTCATCCAACATCGATTCTCCCAAAGGTGATGTAGATTTTACCTTTTCCGCATCGATTTTTGGAAGAACCGATGTAGAGTGTGATTTTCAGCATGGGTAATTTTGCATAATATAGATATTATCGATTGTGGCGATGACTCACCCAATTTTTTTTCCAGAAATATAGCAAATAATTAATTATATAAAATCTACATTTTGAAATTAAACTCAAATTTCGTAAGTAAAATGTTGAATTTGTATGTTAAAAAAAAAAGATTATTCATTAAAGATGATGAATTAGATTTCTCAATAAAGATGAATTATTAATAAAATTAACTATATAGTATTTGATATCAATATTATCAACTTAAAAGAAATAATAGTAGTATATAAGGAAATAGACCATTTGTTTGTTTATTTATTAATTACAATCTTGTTTAATTTATATATTTTGTCTTAATCATGTGATTGATCAAGGAACAAAATCTAATTAACTTAGAGTTTAATGAAAATAAATATAATTTGACTAATAATTATTTTTATTAAGCATCAAATTCAAATATCACTCAAAAAATTCAACCTTAACTTCACATTAATCATTTAATTATTTATATTCAATTGTATAATATTATATACTACAGCACGTAGGGCAAGTATAAAGAAAAGATTAGACATTACAATTTCTAATTTTATTTTATTCATCTGCAGCAGCAGGTACATGTGACATACAACATTTACTTGAAGAACTCCATAACCCAGACGTCACAGACAAAGCATATTGGGAAATGCACTTGGCTGCAGTTGTTACCTTGGGTTCAAATGGAAGAACTCCCTCCACAACAACAATCACCTTTCCATCACTAGGAATTGCATCATAACAGTTCCTCAACACCTTCGAGCACACTTCATCGCTCCAATCATGAAGCACTCACTACAAATCAATTTCGGACCACCCATAGGCATATTTAATTAATTCAGCAATCGGGAATAATAAATTTAATGAGACCCATGCTCGAGGTACATCATAAAGTAAAGGAAAGAACAATTTAGGTGTTTAGGTGGCTTGATTTAAGTGTTTTTTTATTTTTATTTTAAAAAAATAAAAAAATAAGAATAAAAATACATTTAGTTATAATTTAGAAAATATTTTATTTGAAAATATTTTAGAAAATAGGTTCAAAACTAAAAATACTACATCAACGTTTTCAATTTTTTCTTTTATAAAAGGTCACACTTTAAAATATTTTCTTTTTGATACATATTTTATAAATCTTAAAAATTTAAAATAAAAAAATAAAAAATAAAAATTCAAAACATAGGTGATCCAAATACCCACCGACATCAAAATGGCATCTCCTTGTGGCACACTTTCAAACATATTTCATCCCACATGCTCGACACCTGCAATCAATTAATAATACCCGATTTAAAATTAAATTTTGTTACAACACATTGACACAGTTAGACAAACTTATAGTTTCATATATTATGTTTGGGATGGTATTTCATCTGGTTTTTCTTAATATTTTTACTAACGAAAAAACTTATTTGATCAATAATGTTTAATAAAGAACTTTTTTTTAGTAACATGTAACGTGTTTTTTTATATGCTACTTTAAAAACGTTTTTTAAATCATTAATTTTTAGTTTTATATTTTTTAATCTTAAAATATTTATAAATTTCCTCTTTTTCTCTTTTATCTTAAGGTAGGATTTTATATATTTTTTAGTATTTCTTATTCTACTCATAAATATGATTTTATTATTTTACATTTTCTTATACATAGGATAGGATTTTTTTTTATCATTTTATTATATAAGGTATATTGATAATGATAGATAATAAAGAAAATATTTTATGTTTATTATTATTTCTCAGATGTTTTTTTTATATATAACACTGTTTATTTTGACAATTATATTATTTATAACATTTATTTTATTTATTTGACATTATACTTTAAGTTATTTATATTGATAGATGATACACTTATTTTATATTTTATTTTTTTTATGTTTATTATATCATTTGTTTATTTAAATCATTATATTATTTATATTATTTTTAACATTAGATTTTTTAGGAGATGAAAATTTTTTAAATATGACTAAGCTTTGAATTGAGAATTAATTTCATTCAATCCAAAAAAATCGAAGTCAAAGCTTGTGGGATATCAAGTTTTCATCCAAGAAATTAAACAAAGATCCAGATTACAATAGTTAAAAAAAGATATATATTGTTGAACACATACTAGTAGATCTATAAACTAGATATCATACCGGGATAGGGGGAGGAGTGTTCTATGACATGAGGCAAGTCAAAATTGATACCCTTAATGTGAGAGAATTTTGAAGTGATTATGTTTAGAGTGACCCCAAGGCATCCACCAACATCAACCAGCCTGTTGGTGTTCTCAAATTCCTTGTAGCATTTAACAATCTTCTTCATGATTAAAGTCGCACGGTTGGTCATTGCTGCCATGTAAAGCTGATTGAAGTTCGGGTTCATGTTGGATGGAATACCTCCTTCATGAATTGCACCATGGAATTATGGACATAGAAGCTTTCGTTTTAGCAAGTCTTTACAGGATCTTACGTGCTAGAGTTAACACATACATGAGTATACTCCTCATTAAATTGTAAATACATTTATGGAGAAAAAGTTTTTGATGTAAGAACAGTAAGCAATTGTTCAATGGTTTTTATCCTATAAATTAAGCATTTTATATTAATTGTCACATTTTAAAATAAACTTGACTATATTAATAATAATCTAAAATGTGACTAATGCACTTAGATCCTCTCCTACAATGTAACCAGGCAATAGACGAAAACATGGCAGCTCGTGTTATGAAAAATTATTATATCGTCCAAGAGATTGACTATTTATTATCTATGTCAATTTTCAGATATAACACGTGTCATACCCTAATTTTGTCCGGGTAAATTAAAAATGTTGATAAAAAAAATGAATGATAAAAAAAGAGAGAAAATAAAGAAAATGAAAAAAAAAGAAAAAGAAAAAAAAGAAAATGGAAATAATAATAACGAGTATAAAAAAAATAACAAAAATACATAAAAATAATAATATATGTGTAAAAAAATAGAAAAAGAAGTA
>PYAF01004387.1:1477535-1514831 GCA_007407185.1 Glycine tomentella | reverse complement strand
CACCTTCCCCGTGCGTAAACGACTCCCGAATCCTTTTTTCTCTAAAAACGTAGACCGCGACTTATCTTTTGGTTTTTCCGACGTTTTCCTTAAATAAACGTTGGTGGCGACTCCCTCTAGTATTCCCTTTCTTTTGGGAAATCTTTATTTTCTTTTTTTATCGTCGCCGTCCCCGTCGTCGGCCGGATAGGTTGCGACAACACGTAGTTGAATTTTTTTAATTTGCAATAAAGGTACATAAAACTCTATTGTGTCACACAGAACGGCTGTTTGATCACTTTTAATTTTTTTGTTTACCAAATGGGCCTCTTTTAAAATATATATTACGGCATTGATCTATTTTTATCAAAGATCCGGTCAAACCTTGATTTTGACAATCAAACTTAGAGGCACACAATTTTTTTCTTAAAAAGTTAATGAGATTTCACATAAAATAGTTGTTGATAATTACATTTTTAACCTGTCAAATTGTGTGGTAGAAGAAGTACATGAATTAATTGCTACTTTGTTCACGTGAAAATAATAATTCTTATTTGTTATTTTATTGCATGTGAGAAAAAAGTACATAAAATACAAATAAGAATTGTTTAATAAGAGTTGCAGTTTCAACTAAAACTTTTCTAATTTAATTTTAAAAATTAGCCTGACACGATCGAACGCAACTCCCATGTAAGTTTAATTGTGTTCAGAAAGAAGTTGACTATTTGTATGCTTCACAGGATGAAATTGGTATTATTAATAGTAGTTTCATCTATTGCCTACGTGCCATGCCACATGGTTGGATCTTTAATCAAAATAGAAGCATGTTGATTATATCTTTTAAAAGAGACTATATATTTTGATTATAACCGTTTAAAACTGACCCAAAATGATCAATCAACAAATTGGCCACAGTTATAGACACGCGTAATCTCAAACCATCAAAACTCCAGAGTGAGCCAGCACCATCAATGGAAGCAAAGTATTTGGCCACAGGGTTCATGCCATAGAACCGTTGCAGATGTGGAGGAGAAGGACCGTGTTGTTGATCAGCAAAGTACCACTGTGCAGTCAATGATGGAGTGAAATACTAGGAGCCTTAATTAGGATACCATCCAACATTGTGGCTCCTTCTGAATTCTTGCATGGAACTTGGCTGCAATGTCCTTGGCTGATAATTTTGCACCTTCACCTGCTTTGGCTATGATGTCAAAAATGCCACATTCTATGTCTGAGTACAAGGCCATGGATAGCACGCTGGATTCACTAGCTGCATGGCGTAGGTGTAGCTGTTTTCTTCTTCTTCTTCTTCCATTTTTTTCTTACTTTTGGATCAACATCTATTGTTTGCCCTGCTTTTTCCGTTAAATTAATTCAAAAGGAGCAAAGCAATTAATAACTTATTCAGCAGTGATATTAATTTGTATGCTGAATGGCATGGTGTGCAGGTTTATTTCTTAAAAAAAGTAATTATTTTTATATATATAATTCGTTTGTGGCATAATTTTGACATGTATAAACATGTAATTTGGCTATTGAAATGAGTAGAAAAAAATGTTTAATGGTATAATTCAATTATATGAAATTCATTAAATTGTATTAAGTGAATTACGTAAAAAAATATAACAATTTTTTTTTTTTGAATAAGACTAAAATTGTAATAATAATATACGCTCCTTTTGTGTCTTGTTAGGCAGAACAAAAAATTATTGTAAGTTGAAGATATAAAGTAAAAATCAGATTATTTATTACTTATTTATAATATAGCATTAAACAAAAAAAAACATGAATATATATATATATATATATATATATATATGAAATGTTTGAACAATAATCATCAAAACATAAAATAACATAACAGTAAAATGAGAAACCAAAAAAAAAATCATAGAGAGAATAGAAGGATTAATAAAATTAAGCACATAAAATGTGTTTAGTTGTGTAGAAAAGAAAAGAATATAAGAGAATTAAAAAAAATATTTGAATTAAAAAAAGTATGAAACCAACATTATTTTTAAAAATTTATTCGTGAACAGTACTTTCTTCTCCACAACCAAATACGCTCAATAATAGTGAGGGGAAATCTGGGCCGAGATATTTGCACCTGGGCCTGATCTAGTTGTGGGGTTTAGTTTATACTCTATACAAATTTTTAATACACTATATATAAACAATGTGTGGACGTAAATGTCTTTCGCAATTTAAAGGTCATACGAATTGCCGAATTAGTAAGGTTTAGGGGATTTGCGCAATCCGTAATTTTTTTTAGGATTGAGCCAATCCGTAAGCAATTTTTTTTTAAAAAAAGTTAAATATATTTTTTCAAAATATTAAAATAATGGTGCAAGCAAGATTTGAACATGTAACCTTTAAATTATTAATACAATGCTCCAACCAACTAAACTAATAAGTTAATTATGTTAAAATACAATTAATGTTAATATATATAATGCTAAATTTTTTAATTACATTTAATACACATATCTAAATCTTTAATTATTTAGTTTATCTAATTTCTTTATCTTTTCTTATTTCAGATTCTTATTTTATTAATTAGGAATATTATTTTCATTTTATCAATTAGGATAATTGTTAGTTATGATCGTATCAAATAGGATTCTCTTTTATTTTAATTTTATCCATTAATGAGTTATATATAATTAATTTAATTTGAATTTTATTTTGATTATTGAGTTATTTCTCATACTATTACTTTAATATTCTTAACATAATTTATTATGTAAGCTTATTTGTGTATTATATATTAAAAATTTAATGTTATATATATCAACATTAATTATTTTTTAATATAATTGATTTATTAACTCAATTGGTTTGGTTGAAGTCGGAATTCGTATTAGACATTTTTAAATATACAGAAAATGTGAGAGAGAAGAAGCCGCATTTACTACACATAGTGTCCATTTCAAAAGAATAAGAAAATATAGACAGATATTTACTGTAGTATATGTCTTTCCACTCGTGACATAATTTGTAGCATGTGAATGTAGTGTGAAAAAGTCTAGATGATGAATGATGTACGCCTGTAAGCTGTAAGGGCAGTAATACCAATCACCTTTGTTTAAAGCTACACGGTTACTTATCAATATTCAATAATCAATATGTTATCAAATTGTGATTTTCAAATTAAAATGTTAGAAACGCAAGAAGGCTAATATTTTGGTGATGATTGACACAACAACAACAATGATATGCTACTAGTAGCTTAGCAACAACTTGTTTAATTTTGGATTTATTTGATTGAATCCAACATGTATTCTTAAATGTAAACATAATGATGATGACATCATGATAAGTGATAATATCATTAGAACTATAAAAAAATGCTTAAGTTTGCAAAGAACTCCCACACTCAAGGTATATTATAATAAAATGTGCATATAAATTATATTTTTTTCACATTCAAATCAACACATGCAACATATAGATATTTTTACGGATTGGGCTTAAGCCAAATTTGTACAATGAATATCCTTGGTCAAGAACTGAATTAGCCCAAAATCACAAGCATTAGCATTAACATATACTCTTGAACAATTAATCACACATTGATCAAAAGTAACGTGTTTAATTTTGTCGTCACACGTAAATAGGATATTATTGTTCAACCTCACGGTAGTACCAATGAAACTTAGGAGATTGAGGATCTCCGTCCACTTAAAATACATCGAGTCAACCTTCAATAAAAGCCTAATCTAAAACTAGTTGTCCAACTCAAACATGTTAACTATCCTCAACGAACACATCAATATTGTTCGAAGAAATATTATATTTAATTAAACTTCATTGTAAATATTATTAAAATATACTTTTTCAAATATAAATCATCTTACTTTAAATTATTTTAAATAAAATTAAATTATAAAATCAAGATTATTACAAACATCTATCCAAACGCACACATTGTTCTCTGTTTTTTTATCCATCAACTTCTCTTGATTAATTTCGTGCATGCCTTTCTTTTCTGCTTTTGATTCCAAACAAACGTGAAACCCCATAAGAGTGATCATTCGAAATGTTTTAAAAAACATAGAATAATTCAAAAAAGACATGAAACAGAAGAAAGGATCTTTGATTTTTTTTTTTTTTAACAAGAACATGAGTAATTTAAAAATTATCATGTGTATTAACAATAACAATCAATACACGCAAATCATATGATAATTTCTTTTATTTGTGTATAAAACGATCACCTAAATTAAAAGCTCATTGGTGTTTAATTCAAAATGAGATAAACTAAGTTCTTCAACTAGTGTGTGCGCATTTTTGTCAGCAATATGGTTGAGCTAATTTAATCTTGAGCCTTGAACATGTCCACGCAGGTTTCTTTTGAAAGCCCTCTGTTCCAGAACTTGTCATAGTATTCTCTGTATGTGAAGTTTGTGTACTGCGCAGGATGTTCATTGTCTACGAGTTTGGGTGCTGGTTTTATCAATGCATCAGGTGAAGGACAGTAAAATGTTGGAATGGACATTCTCTCCTTCTCACAATTCACCAATGCTCGATGCAACACACTCTTGTACCTATTGTTGCTTATCACCTATTTTTCCAAACCCACAACAACGAGTATAAGAATTTATAATTACACAAGATGTCTAATTCAAAATAAATAAATGAATGAAAATATTGTCACTCTAGCCACATTCTTAACTTTAATTAATTTTGTATTTGTATATATAGAATCAACATACTTTTATAAACTCTACACATAAAATATAATTTACTGATTCATATAATTCATATGTTATCATAAACCCGCGTCATGTATATATGGTACATATGACTCAATTTGCGTATACTAATAATAATAAACTATGATAGCATTATTGATTAATGAAGGTATGATACTCGTGTTCATCAAAAATTAACAAGATCGGATGCGGTTGGAGAGATAAGATACAAGTCTAGCTAACAAATATACATAAAATATTAGTCAAGGAGTAGTATATAAAAATATATAATACATCTCCAAAATATTTTTGGTTGATAAAAAAGTAATATAAAATAGTACTTCTTATTTTTGTCTTCTTATTGGGCAACACTATACATTAATCAAACTTCTCCTTAAAGATCTGATGTAGAATTATTCAAGCTATTCAACGGGGACGAATCTATACACGGCGGGTTTTAGAGGCAATTGTCTCGATTAACTTAAAAAAAATTATGAATGTAATATACATATGTAATTATAAATTGTGTGTCCATAATTTAAAATGTAATATAAAAAGTAATATATATTATAATTATTGTATCCACTAAATTATTTGTATGAGTATTGCTCTCAGTAAATTATCAACTTTTTTAATATTAAAGTAAAATGATATTTTAACAATTTCAGAATTTCAATAATTTTAAGAATTAATCATTCACCTTTTTTTTTTGTGCAAATCATACACCCTATTTGAGGAACTGATTAATTTGACCATAAATTCTTATTGAGATTGGTTGTCTTTCTTGACTCTGCAAGAGATATTAACTTTTTATATACCAAAAAATTCGATACACCTTATTTCAGAAACAAACTACTCCATAATTTGACGGATTACCCTAATCTAGCAGACTATTAGTATTAACAATTAATATCCCAACTGGATCGAGAGTCACGTTTATCTTCCTTTTACAAAAAAAGTTATAGACGTGGAAGTAATAACTAATTAGTGATAGTAATTAATTAATTAATTTGAATATCGCATGCTAAAAAGAGAAAGACACACCTAGAAAATTTAAAATAGTACTAGTAAAGCCTAAACAGATGTCAGTGAGTTCCATTACAACGATTCTGACATTAGGAAAAAAATAAATTATAATTATTCTGTATTGAATAATTCTAAATACTTATATACCTAATCCTCTTATACTTTTAAAAGCGTTTATTTTTTATATATAAGATAGTAGGAGAGTTTGAAAAAAGATGAAATATAATGTTACCCTTTTTTGTATTTTTGTTCCTCTCTTTGGTGACATAATTAACATTTAATATTTCAAAGTTGAAGGAACAAAATACCTGAATTTGGTCACCAATATTGACAATGAAGGTGTTAGGGACAGGATTGACGGTTAACCACTTGCCATCATAGAGGACTTGCAAGCCTGGGACCTCATTTTGGAGCAGAATAGTAATTGCATTTGGGTCAGCATGAGCTGGCAAACCATACGTTAACTCTGGCTCAGGACATGTAGGGTAGTAGTTTATTGCCAGGTGCTGCCCATGTTTCCCCAGTGCTTTGTCTATGTAATCCCTTTCCAAACCCAAACTCTCTGATATTGCCTCAAGCAATTTCAGTGATAACCCTCTCATCTTTCTACTATACTCTGCCACATCTTCCCTGAAATATTTAATAACATGCATCCATCACAAATCAAATTAAATGATAAGCTATTTTTTACAATAATTATCCTTATAATCATAAATTTTCATCAGTGACATTTTTTTCAAGATGAATATAATTATTATGTATATTATAGACAGTAAAACTTTCTCTCGGAGTGTCTATATATCTCAAAATTCAAAAACTCTTTAACATTATTTAAATTGAAACATCCTTCTGTCAGCTAATTAATTAGCCGAAACTAAATCATATCTATCATTCTTTTGATTAATCGATAGTATATAAATTTTTATCATGGTAATAGTCTAGAAAAATTAACTCAAAAATAAAACATATATATAATAGTACTTAATTAACCTGAAAGATGGAGGGTTGCCAGGCCATTCCTGAATGTAATCCTCAAGGGGATGGCAGTGAAGTCTCAAGAAGTCTCTCCAGTTGGAAACTTTCTCAGTCTTGACATTGAAACTGGTGGAGAGTCTTGTTGTCTTGGATGGGTCATCAGAGTAATTCTTCAGCCTCTCACTCTCCGGCAAACCAAAGAACTCTTTGGACACATTCACCATCTTGCTCACAACCTCCTCCAGAATCCCATGGTTCACAATCTTGAAAAATTAAACCACCCACAAGCAAAATTATTAATTTTCTGTGTAATTGAGGGTAACAATAATAATGAAATTTCATCAAACCAAAGTAATAAAATTATAAATTATAACAATATATGACTATATGTAGTGTATATAGTTTAATATGTACTTGAAAGAAGCCATAAGTTTGGCAAGCATGCGCAATGTTTTGGATGATTTGGGAATGATTGGAGCCACCAAGGCCTTGAAGGTCGATGATGGGAATAGAAGCAAGGGAGGAGTGAAGTTGCTGAAGGTTTGGACGGTCACCAAAGGGCCTGATGAAGTTAGAGGGAACGCGATCAATGGTGGAGGCTAGGTCGGTTAACAATGGCTTTGTGGCGGCCATTGCTAGCTATGGATGATGCTGTGTAGATTCCTGTCATGACAACATGATGGGATTGGTATCTGAATTTATATTGTGGTCATGGGGGGTAATCAATAGTGCTTCAGCCTTACGTAGTATGCATGACTTCAGCACTAGACCCACGTATGATGTAATATATAATATCTTCACTTCACACATGGTAATGTTTTAAAAACATAAATTTTATTTTATCAAAAAAAAAAAAAACCATAAGCTTTATATGCAAAATTTGTACGAATCCCAAGTACGTTTCTGACATGTCCACTAATGAATCGCAAGAGCATATCCTACATCAATTTTATAGGCAAAATGGAGTATATAATAAAGTTAGACTAATTATGTTTTTAGTTTTTTAAATTGGAGGTTTATTTTTAGTTTTTAAATAAAAATTTATATTTTTAATCTCTTAAATTCTAACAGACTAAAAATAATATTTTTTAAAAAAATTGAGGGGATTAAAAATATAATTTTTTATTTAAGGAACTAAAAAATAGACACAGTAAATTAAGTGACTAAAAATATAATTAAACCATAAAATTATCATTATATATATATGCTCATTTAGTTATTTGCTTAAATCTCATACTTATTTATTTTCTTCTTATATATATTTCCTCTTTTGTTATTATATCACTTATTATATAAATGTCATATACTTTCACTTTCTTTTACTTCCATATACCTTACGCTATGTTTGAAATAAGTGAAAAAAAATGAAAAGATGGCTTCACAAAACAGGGTGAAAATAGGTCAAAACAATCTCGATAAGTCAAAAAAATCAACTTGACCCGGTCTAGAAAATAACTTGGTCTGATAAAAATTGATGGAACATTTCAGATCGGAACGATTACACAGCTAATTAATCAACTCAGTCGGTGATAAATAACTATACATATGATGCAACGATGTAGGATTTTCTGGAATTCGATCAAGTTCAATTCCATAGATTTTTATATCCATTCCAATTCCATAGCATTTTATACGTACCCCATTCCAGAAAAGTTTTAAGCTTCAAATAATAATAAAAAATTGCATATTTTAAATTTTAAATTATTTAATTAAAACTGCGCGAGGCTGCCGCAGTTTTAGAAATCGAAATATTTAGGTGAATTATAATAATTTTATAGAATACAAAGTTTACATTTTTTTGGATGTTAGGAGTTTTATCAGCCCCGATTAACAACAATTATTTCAAACTAACATAAGTATCAGAAGTCATATACGACACGACAACTGATGTAAATGGCAAGATGACAATCTCCTCTTCCTTTTCATTTCTTTGGAGCTAATTAATTTAACTTTTTATTTTCTTTTAAAGTGAAATATTATCATGTTTAACCATTCTACGTTTAACATATATACCTGTAATGAGCAGGGGAGGACTAGTAAAATTTTGATAATATTCTTTAAGAGACCATGAATAGTGTTATAAATATGACATTTCTGTTACCCCACAAAAACATTATAATATAAAAATAATACAACTCATGATACATCATTAAAATGTAATAACTCAATAAACAAATTAAAGATTATGTACCAAAAAAAAATTCACGTACCAAAAAACAAATCAAAGATGGGAGAAATCTCTTGTGTATGCTATCTCTATATATCCACTTAATATTATTGAATGACCAAACCACCTTATATAGAGAGATGAGGAGTATGTGGTCAAGATTAAAAAATGTATATAATTTTTTTTTAAGTATTCGTGTGATTATTAATTAACTTTTGATCTTAATGATTCGTATATAATTAATTGTATAACTTAAATTTATAATTCTCAATTTTTCATATTTTTTTTTTTACATATGAATACATCTTACATTAAATATGTTAAGAAGAGAAGCGAGTTCTTTGGACCGAGGCTATTTAACAGTAAAACGTTTAATCTTTCTTCAAAAAAATTAATTGAAGTTTTTGAAATGAAATAAAATAATTAAAAATGGCTGAATGGAAATGGGAGGGGTATTTGAGGAGTGGCACGGGTATATATATATTCTTAATTTGCATTGTTTGTGGAATAATTCTAAATATTCTTATTAATGTTTTTTATTTATTAAAAATATTTGATTTTTAAAAAAATATTAAATATATTTAGCTCTTTACTTGATAGTTGATACATTCATCACAAAATATTAAAAATATATAAAAATACAATATTAATTTTGTTATATATTACTCTATGTCTTTGTTTGGAAATTGGAATTGGTGGAAAGGAGGTGAATGATTCTCATTTCTCAAAGGAAAGAGGACATCTTTTAATCTTGTTTTTTTTTTTTTTGTTTGGTTTTTTAGTAAAATTGAAAAGAAGCATTTATGTGGAACCTACACAAAAAAGTGTTTCTTCTCAAAATAGGGAGAAAAGGAACACAAGATAACTTATTTTGAGAATAATTAACAACCTAAAATATCATCTCTATTTCTATTATTTTTCCTTTCTTCACCTATTTTCACTTTCTTTCCATTAACCTTCTTCCTTAATCAAATAAATTGATATATACTCATATTTTCCTTTGGAAAAAAAATAAAAATCTAAGGCTTCATTTGATTGAGTGGATACACGACAGATTATTTTACTGAAGATAAAAAAACAATACGATTTCATCATTCGTTATCTTCCAACAAAGAAAATAAACAAAAGATTACGCGGATCCCATATTAGTTTATGATATCACTCCAAATTGAGATGGAAAGGGAGAGGAAGAAGGTTTTTTACTCAAAAGACTAAAATATATTTTAAGTATATTACATCTTTTTTATTTAATATGTTATGTCATGTTATACACATCTTTTTTCTTACTTTTTACTTTCTACACATCCATAACTGAACAAGTGAAAAGAAAATGTTTATTTTTTTCCCTTTCATTTTCTCGTATATTAAACAACGTAAAAAAATCATATTAATTATTGCTTCTTCTTTTTTTCATTTTCTTTCTTAAACCAAACATATCATAACCTCTATTTTATTTTGAGGTAGATTGAAATAAAGGAAAATAGAGATAAGGAAAAAAAAATAAGATAAGTGATGATATGATATAATGAAAAAAAAAATATAAAAATAACATGCTAAAAAAAAAATAGAAGACTATTAGTGCGGCATTTACAGTGGACCAATAAATTTTGTGACCATTGTGAGTCGTTAGATTAATCTCATATCATAAGTTACACTGCGTCCTCCGTATCAGATTATTCTTCCTCAAACTTTCTCCCCCACTCCCCCAACACTCCTGCCGTCAACCACTGCTCGCCTCCGCCGGAGAAAATGCGTGGTGGATCCACTAATTTGGTCCGATAATGATAAAGGTGCAATTTGTGTGTTGCTTTTTAAGACCCAAATTGCAAGAGAAGGACCTAAATAGGGACAAGATCTCAAACATTAGTAGATCTGGTGCATCACGTTTTCGCTCCAGAGATGGAGCCGTTGTTTGATGGTGTTTGAATCTAGTGTGGTGCGGGTGTCGTGTCATCGGAGAAGAAGCAGAAAAAAGACGGGGGAAAAATGACACCGCCGTCAGAAATCGCCTCTGGCGGTGGCGCACAGCAAAGAGAGAAGCTGTGGAAGGTTGGAGAGGAATTTACAGTGTAAGATGTACAGTAAAATTTTACGTCTTAAATCAATTCAATGGCAACAAATAATGGTCCACAATCAACCATTTACCTTGATGTTTCACCGTTGATGTGACCTACTATTATATGATTATAAAAATCATATTCCTTTAATACTTTCTTTTGCTTTTCTCAAAACAATTAATTAAAAAAAGACTACTCCAATTTCTTTTTCGACGACCGTATTAATGGACGACCATCATCCACCGGTTGAAGGTTAGGTTGGCACTCAGAGTGCAACTAATATGCATAGTCACGTGACACTCTTTATTTTGGAAAAAAAAAAAACTTAAGATTTTATTTAAAAATAATTTTATTCCAAAAATAATTTATTCACTTCTTATTTAATTAAGTGAAAAATACATTGTCATTCATTTTTTTCTAAACATACCATAAATTATGAAGAAGAATTATGGTGCATTTTTTTCTGTTATATGTTTTATTATACGCTACAAAATATTAAAAATGATTTTTTTTACTAATATATTAAAATGTATAATACTTTTAAATCTTTAATGAGAAATATAAAAAAAAAGTTATAAGGAGTTTTGGAGTTGTGGTGAGGACAATTAAACTCAGTGTAATATCAAAATATGCTTTATTATTAATTTTAAATATAGAAAACAAAGTAAAAATAATAAGTATAATGAATTTTTAAAAGTATGATCGCCAACCAAAAGTCACGTGACGTGATTGAAAAGTGAGGGCATTGAATTGAAATTGACGTTTGAATTGAAGAGATCAATAGAACATTAAACATCATGTCGTCATGGAATTGTAAGTGCACACATTTTTATTATGTGATCCCGGATCAATTTCAGAATTTGCGTAATAATTGAGGGGGGGTTTCGTCGAAGAGAATAAATTATTATTCAGAAGAAATTTTAAAATAATAACGTGGATCTTGTATCTCTTTTTCCCTATTTTAATCAAAATATATTTTTATTTTTCTTCTATTTTTTCTTTTACACAATTAAACATATACTAAGGGTGAGTACGAGAGAGAGAAAATAAGATAAAAAGAAAGAAATTATTTTAAAAATTAGGGCAAATCAAACACTTTATTTTAATTCAAATAATTTTTTTTCTTTCTTTTTCTTTATCAACCTCACCTAAAAGAAGTAGTAAGATCTTAAAGGAGAGAGAAAATTATACTTCACAGAACAGAAGTTTGGAAATATTATACTACTTCTTACGTCTCATAATATTTATTCTCTTAATTTTTTTTCACAGATTAAAAATTAATTATTTTTTTATAATTTTATAAAATTAACTGTATTATTATTAATTTATTATAATTTTTATTATTCATCATTAATATTTCAAAAAAGTATAAGTATAAAATAATAATTAATGTTAGATTAAAAATAAAATAACAATTTTAAAAAAAATCTTATGCTATAAATATTATGGACAGATATATAAAATAGTAATTTTCTTTTAAAATTACTCCGTAGTCACTAAGCTGTTGAGCGTTGTTATTGACATTGACATATTCCAAATAACTATTTAGAACCCTTACTTTAAACATGTTTTCTTTCTTTCTTTTTAAAAAACTACGCCTAACCTTCAACACTCCTCATAATACAAAGGAAACAAGGGGAAAAAAATTGACAACCCCCATAACAGGCCGATAGGATGGTGACTCTTAACATTAGATAACTTAGATATTATTTTTTTATAAAATCCTTTTTGTATTATTTTATTTTCTTATATAAATATTAGATGATGTTACTTTTATGATTGTTATTTTTTTAAACACTTATTTAACATAGATAATCATTAAATGAAGAATATAAATTTATATTTATCTCTTATAACTTTTTAGTTGTAGAATTTAGGAATAGTGGTAGCATAATCATTTAGTGCCATTTCACAATTTTAATGTTTCATAATAGTTTTAAATATTATAGACTATTTTTTCATGTATCTTATATCATACTATTATTAACATATATCTAGGATATTTTTAGATATGTTTCCATTTTTATTTGACAAAATTCTTATCAAAAAGATTTTATAGTGATAAATTGCTAATACAAAAAATTCTTATTAATAACAGCAAGATGCTACGCAGTCATAACCCAACTGTTTAAATTTGGTAGTATTCATTTTAAAATTCAGATTCCATGAACTGTTTGAAATACACATAATCATTCACATGTCTATCTAACAAAATCATATCATTGAGATTGGAAATCTCTAGTTTATTTTTTATTAGTAAATTACTAAGGTTATTTTCAATAAAAGATGTTATTTTGAGATCTTAACCATTATTTTAATGAATTATGTGATACAATATTATTATCTTTTAATTTTTTTTACTCAAATAGTATATTTTATTTTAAGATCTTAAACTATTTTTTAATTCCATAAAAAACTCACATTCTAATATTTAATTATAATTTATTTTAAGATAATTAATTATATATTTATAATTTTAAAATAATAATTTAAAATACAAAATTTATTTAATAACTAAAAAAAATTGAATGCCCCTACATCATTCCTCCTTCTCCTTTCTTTTTTCTCTCATGTTTCCCTACCACTCACCTTCTCCTCCTTTTCCTTATTATTTTCTCTTATGTTGCCCTACCACCCACCTCTCCTCCCTCCCCTTTGCAAACCCACCACCACCACCATCTTCTGCATCTGCAAAGCAAACCCCCACCCTCACCTCCCTCCGACGCAAATCCTACTCCCACCCTCCACCATGTGATAAACCCTCACCCTCTTCTTCAGTGGAAGTTGCTTCCCATAGATCTCTGCTAGGAAAAGAAACCAAAAAAAAAAATAGAAATAGTGCAAATTATAATGATTCTAACGAAAGAATCAGATTTTTATGTGGAGATCTGATTAACAATTTCAATAATAAATCTTAAGAAAATCAGAACAATCTCCTTTCAATAATTACTGTTGAAGATATCCTAATGTTCGCCTAATGCATGTCGGCAAAATAACATTTCCCAAAATTCCTTCCATTGACGATGGGCCACTCTAACAATTTCCAGTTGTGCATGGCTTCATCCCATCCTTTCGTACGGCGTGGCGTTTAATCAGTTTTCACAAATAAGGCAATATATGCGGTAGCATACGCAAACCGTGCAATTGATGACCTCACAACACCTTCGTCACCCATGAATATAAATCCTACTTCTTGGTTTCAAACTTTCTTTAATTACAATACTATCCTACCCTATTTTAGCAGTGAACTGTATTTTTTTTTTCTGCTTATACTTAATTTCGTATAAAAAAAACAATGAGACGCAATCACAAGTTGATCATTAAAAGATAAAAAATATAAATTTAATTTCTAAATGTATAAAAATATAACAAATTTATCTCATCATTAAATTTATAAGACTAATTTTATATTTAAATTATAAAGTTTAAAGATCAATTTGTTAATTAAATTATTTATAGAAGTAATTTGTCATACTTTTTGCATATTAAAAAATTAAGTTTAGTCTTTTTTCTTTTCAATAACTAATTTATTAACACCTAATATTTTTAAGAACAAATTTAAATATTTAACCTCTCTTTTTACTAGAGGTGCTCGAATACCATGCTGACATTACAAGTAAGTGGTAAAAGTTTTTTCTTTTAAATTTTTGATTAAATTAAAACAATTTCACATTAAGAGTTTTGATTTTTGGTGGTGGTGAGTTTTTTATTATTATTTTTTTAAATGTAATTTTCAAAATAAAATATATTTAATAAAAATTGAGCAAAAATTATTTTAACCAATTTTAGAAATATTTTTACCTTTATTTTCATAACCAAGAAAATATTTTGTAAATTTATTATTTAGTTTTAAAAACAAACACATATCATACATTGGATAATGTTCTTTTATATTATCGTCATCAGCACAATCACCACCACCTCTACCACACAACTATCATCATGCATTTGAAAATATTTATTATTTTTCATTTTCATTTCTTTTCATTATATTATTAGTTAAATCTCTTGAATCTACTAATTAGTTTTTGATCCAAGTGAAATTAAACTCGAAATTCGTAAACAAAATTTCATATTCGAATCTTATTGATAGAAAAAATGTGATTAGATATAAAAATCTCATTAAAAATAGTCAATCAAATTTTCTATAAAAATTAGTCATATTTTGTATTAATAATATGATTATAAAAAAAATCTCCTATCTTTCTTTTCTTTGTGTTCTACCTCTCACTTCTTTAATAGGTATATACACTCAAAAAATGGTGTCAAGTAATATTTTTTCATTCAATAGTTATTGGGCAAGTGAATAAATATGTAGATTACCCTCAAAATTTTAAAGTGTGAATTATACTATGGAAAATTTTGTCTTCCTAGTTCCTTCAACTGCACCGAAGAGTTTTTCCTTTGTAACATCTAACCTTTTGGTCGCATGCATCAGCCAAACCAAACTCTTTTATATATCTTGCGCCTTTCATTAACGATTCAGCTGCATGCTAATTGCTAAAGTATCGATAAAAACTACTCATATGTTTAGTTTTTTTTTTTTTTTTTTTAAAGTATGATAAAAAAAATTAGAAAGAAAAACGTAATAGGTTAAAGTTGTTCTGTTTGGAAATTGAACAACACCAAACAGGTCTTAGATAATGTATTTTTAATGCACTGCAAGAACATAATTTAAACAAAATTCATCATGTTTAATTAGGGGTGGACATGGATTGGATTTATAAGAATTCAATCCATATCTACTTAAATGAATTAGATCTTAAATCTAGATCCATATTTTTTAAAAAAACAATTTGGATTCAAGATCTAATCCATTTAGGTGAATATGGATTTGGTCATATCTAATCTATATCCACTTAAATGTTATAAGAATTTTCTTTACAAATTTTAGTAATTAAATACAAAAAGGTAAGACTTAGAACATGTCCACTTGAACTTGATAACAATTACTTCAAATACCAAATGTGTTAATTAAAAGATCACTAAAGGGAATTAATCATGCACTTGAACTTGACCAAGTTCTATCATAATCATACTCAAGTTACTAAAATGAAATGGAATATAAATTCTCAAAATAACAAACAATATGAAGGTTGAAGGCTGAAGCACAATAACAACTACATATCCTTAAAGGAGTAAATCAAACCAAATGTGATTTGGAACAACTCACCCATCTAATCCCTATTGTTCAGAGTATTATTCAATTAAAAATATTGAAACTATATTTGTGAAATTTTAAAAGCAACATCGAAATCCAAAAGTCCATTCATCCATCAAATGACTCATCAGTTTCACTCAGATGTATCCTACACTACCAACAAGAGAATGTCTGCCTTTCACTAACCTCAATACTACCTATGCCCAAAACCAAAATCAACAATTTATACACAAAAATCCAATACAAAACAAAACAAAATTCACATGCAAAGTGTAACATTATAGTACCTTGCTATTGCAAAGTGTATGAATTAGTATTAATCTTAAACAATACTCTTCAAGGAAAATAGTAGTTGAACCAACAACATCTTGCTGAGAAACTAACTCTAAAAAAACAAAAACTTCCTGTTACTCAATAAATATTTTAATTATAATATTATTACAAAGTTGGAAAACAATATACCTTTGTCAAAATTTTGAAGCTCTTCCAAATCGAAGTCTAACAATGGTGTTAAAAGTGTATTTTTGAGCCAATCTTGTGTACAGATAAGGGCCTCCACCTTTTCATGTGATAGAGAATTACGAAACGGATCAAGCACCCTTCCACCTTTGCTAAATGTAGACTTAGATGCTACTGTTGAAACAGACATAGCTAATAGCTCTCATGCTATGTTTGAAAGGATTAAAAACCGACCTAATTAACTTTCCACCAATCAATAATATTCAAATTTGCACTTGTATCAAGAATATTGAGAGGAATTGAGAGAGTGAAGAATGATGGGTCGATGCCTTGATGGATTAGTGTGATCGAGAGAGTGAAGAAGATGTCCGAACAATGGACTTTCGAACAAATTCAGATCCAAATATGAACTTTGAATTTTCTACTTAAAAACCTTATGAAAGGAAAGTGGTTCCTAATTTATAAACAAGTATAAATTATAGATATGGTAAAAGATTTGATCTATTAAAAATAATTAAAATGGTTGGAATCTATTTTTGCAAACATGAAGGCTAACCTCATGAAACAAATCTGAGCTTCAAAAATAATTGCTGTTTAGAAAGCAATTGAAACAGATGAAACTTTGTCTACTATGAAGGGGATGACTAGAACTATATTTGTTTGATGAAGTTTGAGTGAGTCATTCAAGTCTGAAGATGTGAGGTTCAGATCTTTTCTTTCTACAAATGCAGATAGTGGTATGTGGTGGTTTTCTTTTTCTGGAGCCCATTGTATTATGCTTGTGCCTTTCACAGGGAGAAAATTGACGGGTCAGTCACAATGCAATATTAGGTTTCATGAGAAGCATGATAATTTGAAGGTACCTGCTTCTATTATTTGGTGGTGAGAGAACAATCAATTTCTACATGAAGAGTTGAAAACACAACGAGAATGTACGTAGGAGCATTGAAGTTTATTGAATTTATCTGGCATTTTAAGTGGTGGAAGAACCAAATTCAATATTGTGATGGAGGATATGTGGTAGAGCTTAGAAGGACTATCTAGCATTGTTTTGCTTTGCTTCATCATATATATAAAAACTACTGTTTCAGTTTTTCAATGCCCTTGATAATTTAGTACATGTTTTCCTTCAGTGATTTTTTTTTTTTTTTTGTTTTACCTGGATACAAGAACTATTTGTGAAGATGAAATTTCTGTTTTCGGTAAGTTTTTTTTCTCCCCTAATTTAATTATCATTCGTTTCTGAAACAATTTTCAATGTGTTTATTTCCAAAGCATTAATTATATTTCCTTCTATGTACTTAATTGAAGTGTTCCCAACTTTACGTCTTTGTGTTCTAGGAATGCTTAGGTGTCAAGATGCATGGCTATTTTTTACATGATCCCTTTAATTAAATGTTATATGTTTGTTATTTATTATGGGGAAATAATATGAAATTTTTAACACAAAAGTTGATTACTTCAACAACAACAATGTTGCTTTTTATTTATATCCCTTCCAAGTTGACTTTCTGACAATTGAAAATAATGACGTGTGAATTTATTATGTTTGCTAAATTTAGCTAAGGGAAGTTACACGATTGTTTGATTCACCATAACAAGAGTGACCCATTTTGGGAACTTGGGAGTTTTCATGGCCCAGTAAATTGTTTGATAGTGGAACTGGAACATGACTATCAATCTATCATATGGTGTGTTGATACTGGAGTTGAATTTTTAATGATGGATCATGCGCTAGATAGATTAGGACAATTATTGCCTTCAAAATTAATAAGGATTCTTCAAGACCTAAATGATTTTGACTTTTGAGGACTTTAGGGTTGTCAGGTTATTAGTTATGATTATTGATCTATATAGAGGAAAGTTGATCCTTCAATCCCAAAAGGGTGGCTGAAATTCCAGCGCTAGGATGCTGGCATGCATTGCCACACAGAAAGACCAAACTACCTTTATATAAGTGACCTCAATCTTAGTGTTAAGTGAACCGATTTATTGGAATATTAACATTGGTCATGCAAATCTGTAGAAGAGCTTAATCTCTATCTATTTTTGAGTACTGAAAGTTAAACAGAGGTGCTAATTATTAGTTAAAAATCAATGAATTGCAAATATAAATTTTAAAGTTAAACAACACAAACTTAAATTATTAAGAGGACGTGATATAATTAATTCTCGCATTCTCTCTATGCAATGGTGGAGTCATGGCCAAATCAACAATGGCCATGACACTACTTAAACATATATTTTTTTAAAATTTTAAGTAAAATTATTGGATTAAAAATAAAATTTGATACTATTAATAAAATTATAAATTTAAAAATAAAATTTGACACTATTTAAAATTTAGCATGAGATAAAATTTTTTGGTGGCTACTCTAGTGTCTCTATGGCCATGTGTTGATTTCAATTTTTCATGTGAGTGGACTAAATAAAGTTGGCGTGCCGCTTGTTCAACGTAACGTATCTTCCAGAAGCAAAGAAAAGTGGTTTTGTGAAGTTAAGAAGCATGGACGAGAGGGTTTCCCTGGCTTTCTGAGCTCAACAACCTATTAACATGACTAGAGACAGATCATGAACATGAATGGGCATAAAAAAGTGCACAAAAAATGAACATTAAAATATTATTATGGCATTGGGATCACAAGTTACAAAGTTCTGACGATTGATGATTTTCACATCATAAAATATATCACACTAATATATTTGTAAATATGAATTTCACTTAAGCCTTACAATTAGTATTATATTTTATGTTCATAGATTCTCCTATCTTATCACTGTCTTAGAAATTGAATAGGGAATATTTCTTCAAATCACACGACTTTCTTCATACCTTCTCTACCTATCTACTTAAATATATTGATTACCTAATTTATATAATGAAATTCTTTATGTAAATAACCAATTATATATATTTTATAGTAACATTTTAAATCATCCTGTGTGTTGATAATCATAATTAACTTGAGTCTCATTGTTAATTTGCACCTATTTTTAAGGGTAAAAGTTTAATATAAGGTAAGAAAAAAGGTAATGCTTTATCAATTCCAATGTTTAAACATAAAAAATGCTAATGCTATTGTATGTGATATGGCTGGCTGCATATATAATTGTTTTAATCTTTGGCTAGGTTGAAAAAATCAGCTAGAAGCTAAAAACCTAATCAAAAATTAAAAAACTAATTAGTGCCGAAAATTGAAAGTTGAAAGTTGATAGTTAAAAAATTAGTTTATTAAATTATAAATATTCAATAAAATTATTTGAGAAGTGTAAAATGAAGAAAAATAATAAAATAACTTATTTAAAAGGATAATTAAAAAAATTAAATAAACATATTAAGGATAAAAATAATAAATAATATAAAAATATATAAGCTAGCATTTTAAAAAAAATACCATTTCAAATAGCATTTTAAAAAATACTCTAAATTATTAAAAAAAAACTTGTTTAATAAAAAGGTAAACAAGTTTTTCAATTAGGAAAAAGAATTAAAAATTAGTTGAAATATATTGTCAAACATAATCTTTATCTTACTTTTTCTTTTTTAAATAAACAAATACTATAAATACACTCCCAAATCTTTCTATTTCAAATTTGTGTTCAACAATATATTTTTTTACTGTTTGCATGCATAACATGTTCCAAGCCAAGATAAAAGAGGATGATTAGTGTTAGGGGTTGCGAATCGGCCTAAAAAATCAGCTATTTTTATGTGATGAACCTTTATGATATTTCGTTGGGACGTACCCTTCATAGCGACACATTCGGTCCCGAGTGTAGCGAAAAATGAGCTAGGGTCCTTGCCACACGACAAGGCGCTACATTGATCCCGGGATGTAGTGATAAGTGAGCTAGGGTCTATGCCGAAATGCAAGGCGTCAGGTCTTCACCCGGATTTAGTGACAAATAGGCAAGGGTTCCAACACGTAGATGGACGAGCGTGGCGGACAAACATCGCCCAGGGATTTAGGATGAAATTGGGAAGCTAGAACATAGGAACATTAACGGATAAACAAGAGAGTTAGTAGATGTTTTTGCTCGAAGGAAAGTGAATATTGTTTGCTTGCAAGAAACTAAGTGGGTTGGAGAAAAGGCTAAGGAAGTGGAGGGCACCAATTTCAAGTTGTGGTATACAGGTACAACCAAGTATCGAAATGGAGTTGAAATTATGATCTATAGAAGTTTCAGAGATAAAGTCGTTGACGTCAAAAGGAAATGCGACAAGATTATGATGATTAAGCTTGTAGTTGGGGATCTAATTTTAAATATCCTTAGTGTGTATGCACCCCAAGTTGGACTACAATCAAATGAAAAAAACCAATTTTGGGAAGACTTGGAGGAGGTTCTTAGAGGAATATCACAAGAGGAGAAGATTTTCCTAGGAGGAGATTTAAATGATCATGTTGGTAAAAACAATGAAGGTTTTGATAGAATTCATGGTGATTTTGACTATGAGACTGAGAAATGAAATTGGAGAATATGTCTTGAACATTGCACTAACATATGATATGATGTTAGCGAACACTTTTTTTTTTTAAAAAAAAAGAGTCTCATCTTATCACTTATCATAGTAGCCAAAATTGTAGTCAAATTGATTTCTTAATGGCTAGAAGGGAAGATAGAAATTCATGTATTGCCTGCAAGGTCTATCCTGAAGAATGTGTGGCGACACAACATAAGTTGATAGTTCTAGAGGTTCGATTCAACAAAGTTCTTAGTTTGAGGAAAAAGGTTCAAAACCCAAGGATAAGATGGTGAAAACTAAAGGAAGAGAAACAAATAGAGTTTAAGGAAAATATGTTGTGTGAAGGACCGTGAAAGTTTATTGGAGAAACTAATGAAATATGGAATAAGATGACTCCGTGTGTTCAAAATGTGGGAATGAGGGTGCTAGATGAAAGCAAAGGAAACAAAGTTCTTACAAAGGAAACATGATGGTGGAATGGAGATGTGCAATAGGCTATTAAACAGAAGAATTAATACTTTAGATCTTTGCGTAAATGTCCCAATGATGAAAATTTGCAAAAATTTAGAGTAGCGAGAAAAAATGCAAAGAAAGCAGTGCGGGAAGCTAGAGGCAAAATTTTTGACGATTTATATAAAAATTTTGGGAGCAAGGATGGTGAAAAGGTATTTAGAAACTTGCAAAAATGAGGGATAAGAAGAGTAAAGATCTCACCCAAGTTAGATGTATCAAGAATGAATATAAAAAACTTTTGGTAAGGGATGAAGATGTAAGTGAAAGATGGTTAAACTACTTTAATAAACTTTTTATTGGAAATTGCGACAAGAGTGAGGTGGATTTGGAGGACGTTATTGATGATCTGAATAGAAGATTCATGCGTGTAATTAATACACATGAAGTTAAGGAGACTTTAAAGAGGATGAAGAATAATAAAGCTTTGGGATCCGATGACATCCCTATTGAAGTATGGAAAGGGTTAGGAGATGTGACAATAAAATGGTTGACCAATTTTTTCAATAAGATTCTTCAAACAAATAAGGTGTCTGATGCTTGGAGGAAAAGTATGTTTGTGCCTTTTTACAAAAAATAAGGGAGCTATCCAGAATTGTTCTAGCTATAGAAGCATCAAGCTCATGAGCCATATTATGAAGTTGTGAGAGAGAGTTATTGAACATCTCCTAAGGAGGAAGACCAAAGTTTCCGTAAATCAATTTGGATTTATGCCAGGAAGATGTACCATGGAAGCTATTTTCTTGATGCGACAATTAATGAAAATGTATAGGGAAAAGAAGATAGACTTACATATGGTGTTCATAGATCTTGAGAAAGTATATGATAAGATCCCAAAAAAAGTCTTATGATGGACTCTTGAGAAGAAAAAGTAGCATCAAAGTATGTTAATGCAATGAAGGATATGTATGATGGGGTTACCATATGTGTGAAAACTTGTAATGAAACATTAAGGTATTTCCCTATCACGGTATGTGTTTATCAAGGTCCAGCCCTTAGTCTTTATTTTTTTTGTCTTAGTGATGGATGATTTAACGAAAGATATTCAAGAGGAAGTGTCATGGTGTATGCTTTTTTGTAGATAATATGGTGCTTATTGATGAGACTAAAGATAGTGTTAATAGGAAACTGGAATTGAGAAGAAACACTTTGGAGTCTAAAGGATTCACGATAAGCAAAAGCAAGACAGAGTATATGAAGTGTGAGTTTTCGCGTGTAAGAGATGATGATCAAGACACAGTACCAACAGGAGCTCGAAACCGCCGATAAGGGCTTCACAACGAGTCCATCGAAACGAAGCTAATTAGATTCTAGTAGTAGCACTGATTGCCACTGATGCCTTGGTATTTTAAGATACTTGGGATCAATTTTGCAAAAAAGTGGTGAGATTGATGAAGATGTAAATCATAGAATCAGAGCAGGGTGGATGAAATGACAAAGTGCATCGAGATTTTTGTGTGACCGCAAAATTCTCCTTAAGCTCAAAGGAAAACTCTATAGAACAGTTGTAAGACCGACAATGTTATATGGAGTAGAATGTTGACCATCACATAGGCAACATGAACATAAAATAAATGTAGTAGAAATGAGGATGTTAAGGTGAATGTGTGGTTATATGAAGATGAATAAGATAAGAAATGAGGATATTCGACAAAAGGTAACAATGATACCGGTGTGTGAAAAGATGAGGGAACATAGATTGAGGTGGTTTGGGCACGTGATAAGACGACCACTGAATGCTTCCGTAAAAATAAGAGTTTATTACCAAGAGCTCGACACAAAGAGAGGTAGTGGTCGACCGAAACTTAATTGAGAAAAGGTAGTTAAACAAGACCTAATAGAGTGAAATATAGATTGGCGAATGATATGTCTTAGAATTGATAAATTATAAGCTTGATGAAAGTTTAAACTCATTATTAGTTCTATGTTCCAGTCTTTTATTTTTTTTTTTAATTCTTTTCCTCTTTATTTCTCTTCTCCTCCTTTCACCCTTCTTTTATTTTAACTTATTTTCATCTCTTTTAGCTTATTTCCACTTTTTCTTTCTCCTTCTCTTTCTCTTTTGTTGTATGTACTTTATATCAACTAGAACTCTCAAGATGTTGCTTGTTGGTACAAATAACGCGTTGCACAAAATTTGACAAAGTCGCATGTCTCTATTTTAATGTTTTAAGTATTAAAATTAAAACAAAAAACAGTAAGTCTTGTTAGAAACTATTTTTGGTAATACATTTGTTACCTTTGGATGGGGATCAGCGGAAGCAGCTCAGATTTACTTTTGCGTTTTCTCCCCCCTATTTTTGACGTGAAATTGAACAGGAAACACATGACAAATGCCAACACAAACACACATTTAAAATGATTTTTATCCTTTTTTTAATTGTATTATTAATCAATTTTCTTTCCAATCGATAACAATTAACAAGAATATGAAAATGCTTAGGCTTGCTTTTATGTCTTCTCCCTATTTTTGACGTGAAATATGTAACATCCCGTGCGCTAACGAGGGTGGGGAGTGATCGCCAGTGCAGTGAGGCACGGACAAGGAGTGGCTTCTGGCAGGCTTCCAGCGGGAGGGGTATATGGATGAATCGAATACACACCTGAACGAGAGGGATCCAGAGGCTGTGTAGGTATGAGACTGTACAGTTGAGGATAACTTAAAGGATTTAATAGGTACTACCTATACCAACAAGGTGTATCTACTTTTCGGTAGCCCATAACATAAGAACTCCACAGTTAAGCGTGCTTGACTTGGAACAATCTTGGGATGGGTGACCTCCTGGGAAGTTTCTCAGGGAGTGCGTGAGTGAGGACAACGCACACTGAAACAGTTGTTGATCCTGCAAGTGGCCGGGCATTACAAAATAGAACAAGAACGTAGATTACCAACGTCGAAACAAACACGCATTTAAAATTATTTTCATCCTTTTTTTAATCGTACTATCAATTGTTAACAAGAATATGAATATTATTGATTATATATGTTAAGCACAATGACTGGATTCATGTTTAATGAGTACAGTTTTTATCTAATAAATGAGGGAGTTTTGAAAATATTAATTACTATCAAAATATTTGAAACATACATGCATGGATATTTATATTATTCATACATGTGCCAATCGGATTGAATTAAATTTAAGTAAAAGAGATTACTCTCCTATAACATAATAAATTAGAGTTTGAATTTTTATTGAAAAAAGAATTTACATTTAATATTTAATGGTATCTTCTAAAGGAAATATAAAAAAATCCATACTTACATTTATATAAACTATTGTATTTTTTAATAAAAAGCTTTTTACTCCCCCGCAGTTAATACCCTTAGAAACTAAATATAGCAGTTATCATATTTTTAATTACTTCAAAAATCAAATATTAAATGAAATTTTATATTTTTAACAAAAAATAATATTTTTTTAACATTTTTAATTAATTCTCTTCAGACATTGATTAAAAACGTAGCTGGAACCAAATAAAAAGGGAACTACTTTCACATGTCCCCAATTTTTTTTATTTTAATTATGGCTTTGATTTTGTTATGTTTTTTTATTGGCTAGAAATTGTCTTTTGAAAGTTCCAAAGATCAGGTGTAATGGTAAGCATACTTCTCTCCCCTACAAACACGAGTTAAGGTAAAGACTTGACTGACCCTGTTCTTCCCTTGACCTCTATATATACTCATAACAAATCATCTTCTTCCTCGGATCTCTTTACCTTCTTTCAAAGTATTTGCTTTTATTTTTTGGTGAAAAAAGTGTTTGCTTTTGCGGTTGTACAAGGTTTGTTATTTGCTTTGTTCCAATCCTTATAATATATTCTTTCTTTTGTTAATGTTATTATGTTTAGTATTGCTTTCATGCATCAAGTTATCATATTCCTTTCTGAGTTTCATGTCATTGCTTTTTGGGGAAGATTCATATGTGCAATAAATTAAAGTGTGCAAATATTTAGTCTCTATGACTCTATTGCCACTTATTAATGTTTGGTAAACTTTTGGCATATCGTGAAATGGAACAATTTTTTTAGTGAAATGTTAACAATGTTGATGATCATGTTCTGTTGGACCATGACTTATATAAAACCATTTGGTTTGCCTTTGGTGTGTGTTGTCTTTGAAGATGAGTGATGAGAATGGCGAAGAACCTCGCGAAAACCGACCGGTTCCCCGCTTAAATGAAAGGATTCTTTCATCTATGTCTAGGAGATCAGTTGCTGCTCACCCTTGGCATGATCTTGAAATTGGTACTCTTGTTCACTATTTTGCTTCATTGGCATTTACTTTAACATTGAATGACTTAAATCATGTTGCTATATCCCCTTGTGGCTAGGCCAAATGCTTATGCAAACAAGGATTAGTTTGGTCTTACCCCACAAAATAAGCTGTTAATGTTCTTAGGTTTCATGTGCAGGACCTGGAGCGCCTATGATTTTCAATTGTGTAAGTTCTGATTCTGGAAAAGAATACTGGTTGCTTCATTTGCTACAATAATGCTATTGTTTTCTATATTTACTTTAGAAGAACTCTAGGGTGTAACCAATGCACTGGTCTATTGTATCTGTCAAAATTAGATTCTAATTTAATCCAGGTCTATTTTTAATACTGGATTGGTGGTTACACATAGATGCAGCCTTTATTGGTTTTAGGAAAATTAAGTGGGTAAAGATCAACTACAAGCCAAAGTTTTTAATTGAAAAAGCACAAAGTAGACATGAATTATAAGTCCAAGTGAATCACACATTACTTGTAAAAGTGAAAATTACACTGGTTGCATAGATTCTGAACTCGATAAGTGGTATAATCCTGTAACTCTTAACACCCTTACACTCTTAAAGATTTTTCCATTTCTATATTACATTTTGAAATCTCCATTAGTTTATCTTTTCCTAATAACAATATTCATGCAAAACTGTCACTCCATTCTTGACCAGAATTTTCCTACTATGTATGTTATTTATGCTTGTTCAATGCTTACTTGCTCAGTTGCTATTTGCAGGTTGTGGAGATCACTAAGGGAAGCAAGGTCAAATACGAACTTGACAAAAAGACTGGATTAATTAAGGTGTGAACCAATTGCTTCTTCGTTTTGAAATGGGAGTATCTACCTATGAAGCACGAACTTTGACATGGACACCGAACACGACATAGACACGGACACTTCGACACGACTAATGTCTAAAATATAAGACACACAAATATCGCATACACATACAAACAAAGAGATTCTAATTAAATGAAATATGAGTAATATATAACAAAGTATCTAAATTGATGGTGTATTCATCTTTTTAAACCAACCTTCTATATTTTTTCATGTGTATTAGTTGTGTAAATGTGACTGCTTAAGTGTTCAAGCCAACAAAAAGTAATTTTTGAATCAGACACCAAATGAGAAGTGTCGACAAGTGTCCGAGTGTGTCGATTGTTGGAAACGTGTCCAACACAGCGACACTTTGATCAAGAGAGGTGTTTGTGCTTCATAGGTATCTACCGCTATAATCTAAAAAACATTTTACAAAGAAATCTCTTCAAGATGATATTTTGTGAGCATGTTTTTTTCTACAAGTCTTGTGGATTCTCAAACCTTTACCCTTCACAATTCTGACTTGTGCACGCCATTACTCGTCTATCATTATATTCTTCTTACCTTCTAATTAATGGTCAGGTTGATCGGATTTTGTACTCATCAGTTGTTTATCCTCATAACTATGGTTTCATCCCAAGAACTCTGTGTGAAGACAATGATCCAATTGATGTCTTGGTTCTCATGCAGGTAAATTTTTACCATTTTAAACTCATCCAAATTATACAAGAGGCCTTAATGTATAATAAAACCAAAATTTACCATGGTTCTATCTTCATCAGTAGTTACATTAAAAGCTTCTGATGAATTTTTACTTATTTGGATTATATTGAAGGAGCATACATCAACTTTGAGCCCTCAGTTAATCACCCTCTTAATTATCATATTTCTCAATTATCCACCTCCATTCAAAAGATGGTGCCAATTGTCAAATAAATTCAAATGCTGCATTAGCCATATTACCCAAATACCATTTTAGATTAGTAATAAATTTGATGAGTATGTTTGAGCTATATATCAACAAGGTTATCCATTAGTAAATTTACTTAATTATTGACAATGTAGGAGCCAGTTCTTCCTGGTTGTTTCCTGCGAGCCAGGGCCATTGGATTGATGCCTATGATTGACCAGGTATATTCTCTTGGCTCTTTAGCTGATAAAAAAAATTGAAATTTTGTTCCAACCATATTTAAACAATAACAAGTTTGTCCAATTGTGACACAGGGGGAGAAGGATGATAAAATTATTGCAGTATGTGCTGATGATCCAGAATATAAGCACTATACTGACTTAAAAGAACTTCCACCTCATCGCCTCATGGAGATTCGCCGCTTCTTTGAAGATTGTATCCTTAAAAATCTTATTCCAATAACTTGATACATAAGTTTCTTTAAGATTACTTCATAGTATTTTCATAAAAAAATAAAATTGAGTGCATTTCTTAACATATTGATTAGACAAGAAGAATGAGAACAAGGAGGTAGCAGTTAATGATTTTCTACCTGCATCCACTGCTGTTGAATCCATCCAGTACTCAATGTCAGTGTCTAATTATCTATAGAACACCTAGTTTATTTGTTTTTTAACTCTAGTTTCTAGTTGAAATTGGCTTCTAGAGACACACTTTATGGTCAATAAGATAATATTCCAATAACAAAAAATTGTCTATCTCGTAGATAAATTTTTCTACCATGCTTATCAGATTTCTTTATTTATGTAACATAAATACCGCACCTGTAATCTGCATCATTTTACCTCACTGTTATATCTTGTCTCTGATTTGTTGCAGGGATCTTTATGCGGAGTATATTCTGCATACCTTAAGGCGATAGACAAGAATACGATACTATTCTCCACAAATCAGAATAAGCTGCAGCACTCTAGATGGTTTTTGAATACATTTTGATGAAAATTTAATTATATTGTATTTTGTATTGAGTTGGATAATATATAACAGTTGTTTGTTTTACTAAGTGAAGAAAAATCCATAAACTGTAAGGCTTCATGATTGATATTTATTCTTATATAATTCACTTTTCAATTAATACTTTGCTAATCTAGTTTTATTTTGATTCTGCACGCAGTTGTAACCTTCATTCTAAACTCTTGGGGTACTTATGTTCTATTTCTAGCCTAAATCTTGATTTTACAATTTTTCTTTTATTGTGTAAACTTCCAAATTAATAGCCTTCATTTTACAAGTTACAAATTTTCTTTTATTTTGTAAATTTTCAAATCAATACGAAAACAGAGAATTTAGACACTCGATTTTAAGCTTGAATTCGGGCCTTTTTTTCGCTTGACCCATTTGAGTTTTGACCAGGTTTAGGTTGGTCTAGTCACATTAATTAAATTGAAAAATATGGGTTGGAGTTAGATTTGGACATATTTTGAGGCTCAAATATAAAAAAAAAAAAAAAAAAGAAAATGCCTTTTTCCTGGCCTGATAGAGCTGGAAGTCCGAATTGGGTCAAATGACTCATTATGCTAGGAAATTACTTTATGCACTTCTTTAATTGTTTTCTGCACCTAATCCGAAACACAAAATTACATTCCGAAAGGACTAATCTGGAATGTAATTTTACATTTTGGAAATTACATTCAGAATAGGTGTTTTGCAAGCTTTTAAAGGTGCAGGAAGCAACTCCCATTATGATACCTCTAAATATGGGATAAAATATCTCAATAATTAGATAAATTAACAACCATTTTATTTTTGTGCAAGAGAGGGCTAAAGCCCCGAGATAAAGAATTTATTTAAACCCAAGAGGGAAAGATATCTAAGCTATATCAGCAATAACAGTAAACTGAATAAAACTAGGATTGAAATAAAAAAATACGACAGTCCCCAACTAAGAAAATTCCATACTTTGCAAGAGCATCAGCCACAAAATTTGATGCATTATATTTTTCAATTTATAATGTTTTAAAATATAAACTAAAAGTTATATAAAAGAATTTGGAGGTAGCTGATTTGAGGGTCCTCGCTCTTACCCTGGATAAAATCTACATAGGAGATCTCAAAATGATGGTGAATAAACCAAGGTTTGAACACGGAGTTTGGAATAAGAATGAAGTTGCCCCAGTCTCGTATTCTAGGGTACTTTTTCCATACAAACGAGGCAAATACCCAACCACAAAGGTCTTATGCGAGGGTAGTAGCAGGTCACATACCTAAGGGTAAGGATCGACACAAGCATGTTCACATAATTTCTTTAGCCTTCTAGGAGTATGTTATGGGGATTTCTTGTATGCAGATGAATCTACTCAAATCAGGGAACGGTACGTTGGACGTTGCGCTATTTGTTATTCGTACGAGAGTTCAAGAATCCATTAATTATCAGACAAAGACTATGTTAATGATACTAATTTTAACATTTAATTTTTTATATATTAATAAATGGTATTTTTTAAAATAAACCTATGGCTTATATTGTGTGTTTATTGTGTGTATACATACATTTGATTATTGTTTTGTTGTTGATAGGTTACATATGTACATTTGATCGTATCTCATATACAATAACGTTTAAAGGGATGAATTCAGAAAAAAACCAGGGATAAAATCATGGACTATCTTTATCAGAAATTCCACAAGATATAAGGAACTAACACTTTGGAAGATGCCGTTCAATGTATATATGTATAATCCATATGGTTCCTGCTGATTAAAGAAACTTTGCCTTGGTTCTTGGTTTCTAGTCGGGAAAGAACTTCGGGTCAATGAGAACATGAATTTGGTGACTATTGGAAAGACATTCCACTTATTACATGGCACATGTTAAAGTGGTTCAAAACCAAAAGGAAGTTTACACTTCTTCTAATGTATATACATAGGATAATAAAGAGACAAAAAAGTGGTAGCCAAAATAGGTAATGTGATAAATAATACGAAAAAAAAAAGAGAGACAAAAAGTGATACAAAATAAGAATAAAAATTTAGGTGTTAAAAGATAAATTTATTCATATATTATTATTATATAATATATATATATATATATATATATAACTATTTTCAATTATACATTATTAATATTATTTTCTTTTTTAGGGTATAATTAATATTCTATTCGTAATTACCTAAAAAAAAAATATTCTTTTTCAACCTTCTCAAACTATTATCCTTTTATCTTTATCTATATACTTAATTTACTCTCTTTTAACACTACTAGAAAAATCACTTTCTACATCGGTTATTTTGGACATTTAACATCGGTTTTTAACCGATGTTGAAACCAGCGACGTTGAAAGTATCAACGTTAACATCGGTTCTTTGAAAACCGATGTTAACATAACTACACAACATCGGTTTTCTTAAAAAACCGATGTCGAATAATAAGAAATTAATGAAAAAAAATGTAAACTATCCAAATTTAACATCGGTTTTTCGTAAAAACCGATGTTGAATTTACATATCAACATCGGTTTTCCATTAAAACCGATGTTGTTGTTAGTAAATCGACATCGGTTCTTTCCAAAATCGATGTAGAAGTTGTTTTTTCTACATCGGTTTTCATTGTAACCGATGTTGTATATTCATTTTTTACATCATTTATTAAATAACCGATGTCCAATGTAATTTAAAAAAATAGAACTATTTTCTTTATTACTCCCAGCCTGATACTCTAACCCGATAATCTCAATGTATAAAACTTCAATAAACTTCAATATGTGTCGAAGAAGAGAACATAAACACATACAAGTATAAATATAACTTCAATATCTAAGTGGTTAATAGTGTTATGAGGTTATTGAAACATATCAAATAATTTCTAGATCCAAGGATAAAATGCACAAATTAAAGTTATTCAACTTGTAAATGACAGCACCACATAACTATACTGGATAGATTCCTATATCCTAATAAAATAAATAAGCACATGTAAGCTTTTGAAGATCAGAAGGGAGATCCTTTGACAGCCTTGAATCCAAAATAGGCAAGAGCAAAAAACCTTCTCTGTTGAACTGCACAAACAACCAATACTACAATTAGAAAATAGTACTTTTCCTGTACACACTAGTTTCCCCAAACAAGATAAAAAGCTTTCCTCAGTTAAACAATGCAAATTTAACACATTGGTAGGAAAAGAGCACTAGATCGAGTTAATAGTAGCCTGTCATAGGTCACAGAGGCAATGCACAAGTCACTTCATTATTACATGATAACAATATGCAAACAAGAGATAGAACACAAAAAAAAAAAAAAATTCAGCAACATCAGAATGTATTCACACAATCATAATAGTGCCACCATGTCTCATAAAAAATAAACAAACCAAGAAAAATAGACCAAGCCAACAATATCCAAGATAGGTTTCAAGTCGCTTCACAAAATATAAATTAAAAAATACCCTGTAAATCTTATAAAATCTATCATGCAAAATTTAATGGTTGAGTTAATTACATGTAGCTATATAGTATTATAAAACCACTGATATACTTTATTCCAGTTCATTTTACAATTTGATTTTTTTCCAAATAAAGTAACAAGTAACAATTTATAATAATAATAAAAAAAGTGTAACTCAAATTTAACGTTCAAAGCGATTCACCTAACATAATTATATTTTTATAACTCAAATTTTGATCAAATAAAATAATCCTATATTTATTTATCAACATGCTGAATGATTAAGGATTAATTAATTATCCTCAATATTATTTTGGAAAAAATTACATATGACAAAAAGAGAAGCAATCCATGACATGTGAAGATGACCACTTATCACAATCAAAAATCATCTTTTATAAGAGCAGTTCCTATGGTGCATGGAAGGTAAAGTTGTTTAACTCATTTTTGGTGAGTTTTACGATGTGACATGCGATTTGAGAATTTCACCAATTTTTTTCTTTAACAGCTAAATAAAAGATAAAAATATATCAATAAATTAACCCAAAATGTTTTTTTTACTCTAAATAAAGAATATATATATATATATATGTGTGTGCTTTTATGTTATAAAGTATAATCTTTTGGCTTAAATATGCTTTTTGATTTTTGTAAAATATTTTTTTTATTTTTAATTTTTATAAACACAAACTTATAGGAATTATAAATAAAAAATATAAATTTATAAGAATTAAAATTAAAAAAATAAATTTATAGAAACCAAAAAAAAGCGTTAACTTGTGAAAATAAAACATAATTGAGCCAAATTTCGAGAAATTTTTACACTTCTATTCTTCTATTACACACTGCTGCTCCACTTCAAACTCTCATGATAGATTATTTCTAAAAAAATTATCTACCTTATCATCCTTTGAAATTCTCTCATCAGCTATTTGTTTTGTTAACGAGGTAAAAAACAAAACCGAAGTCGAAGAAAACCTGTCATTTTATTATTTTAAATTTTTGGAAAAAAGTTAAATATATACCCTAATAATCTTGGGGTGTGCAAGTATAAAGACGAGAGAAAGATTGAAAAGATGACAAATGATGTAATATAAAGTAAGAAAAATAAAATAAAAGTTAAAAATGAGAAAACCTGAGTGTGTATAATAACTCTTGAATTTCAACGCTTTTTGTTTGCATTATCCTAGTCAATGGCAGTTTTCTATTCTTCTATTCTCTAATATGCTTTTACTTCAAATTTTCCATTGTGACATACAGAATTGATTTGAAATGACAAGTATCATAACTCTGCTGCCAAGATATAAAGCACTCAATAACATAGCAGGGACTGAAATTAGCAATAAATATTAGCATATTCAATAGATATACAATTGTAATGGGACAAGATCAAATTCATAAACTTGCTTTATACATATATTGATATATGAATAATCACATGATACTGGTGTAATTTACACTAGTTATTACAACATTCAATAATTTTCAATTAAATAATTTGATCTCAAAACTTACTTTCAAAATAAAAGTTCATGTAAATCACATCCATCAAATTTATATTAATAAAAAATTATTATATTAATACTTACACACGATATTAGTTTTATAAAAGAAATATGAAATGAAAAAAGCCTGATATTACTTATGTAAGCATGCCTATAACTTAAAGTGAATAAATGCAGAAGTGGCATAGTCCTTACGGTAATAGCAACAAGTTCACATGATAAGAAACAATTATTGAAAAAGAATTGACAAGTGACTAACTAATTTGTTTTTTCAAATTTCAATAATTAGTAGAAGAGCAATTTTATAATAAAGATTATGTATGTATTTCTTTATGCGAAAAGGGGCAGAGAAGTGATCATTTACAAAATGTTCTTACAGTATTTCCTGCATCACCCACCAACTCTGCCATTTGCTCAGATCCATAAGGCCCTGAATAGGCTTCATAGCCATAGTTTCTTTCCCTATCAATGTCACACCTATAGATGATGTCAAGTTGACAGGCATTGGTGCGCAACACACCTCCCATTTCCCTATTTGTTAGCAAAGTTCTTCGGAATTGGAATTTTGTTTTTGCTTCAATGAACTCACCAATATTAAACTAATGCCGAAAATTTATTATCAATGTGAACCTTGACATATAAGATTTCAAATTGAGAAATTTGCTTCCAGAATTCAAATACATTAATAGGAAGAGGATAACAAGGGAAATAGCACCTGAAGGTGGGGTGGGAGATATCTATACACATCATAAATTTGATCTTTAAATCCTCTACTCAACATTTCATCAGATTTGTTCTGTTATCAAAAAGAAAAATATAAGACAGTCCTTGACAAAAGACAGGAAAAAAGAAAAATGCAATCACCTATTGGCAAGTTGAAACAATGAACTCACAAGAACTAGCATCTTGATAGCTCTCGTGCGCAATGTTCTCCTTTTGATCATGTCACAAACTTGGCCAGGAGTTCCAGACACCACATGAACTCCATACTCAAGTTTCCTTATGTCTTCTCCCACACTTTGAATGGAGGATTTCAGAGGGAAGTGGCACAAACAATAAAAATATTTCATTTTTGACATTACAGCTATTCAATGAACATAATAAAAACGCAACGAAACCGTGAATACAATTTAAAACCTAGGGTTCCAGGCTTCTCAAATCCACACAATTCATTGCAAAACCCTAACCTAGGAATTTCATCCAAAAGCGTTTAGCAACAAAAACAGAACGCAAATAAAAGATAAGAAACTGAAGGGGCACTCACTCTCTAATGGAGGTATCGACGACCTGGCAAATAAAAGATAAGAAGCTGTACTGGTAGATTCCGCGGAGCATCGTACTAGATCCCCATCTCCTCGAAGATCGCAATGGCCTTCACGCCCTCCGTCGTCTCGAAGTCCATCTCCTCCGTGGGGTTCGTCACGCGACGCCGGTTCGTCGGCACCACCAACGTCGTCGCCATCGCCGATTTGGTGGAAAAAAAAGGTTTGAAAGAGGGAATGGATTTGGGAGAGGTGAGGTGAGGTTACACCGTGCATTAGAATTCCTCTAGAAAGCAAGAGGCCGAGAAAGCGAGAGGGTGGGAGAGCGAGAGGGAGAGTTTCAGCGAATTTCTTAAAAGAGTTTTCGCGTTTATAAAAGATACCTATAAATTTCAACTTTGACAACATCGGTTTCCAAAAGATAACTGATGTTACTATAAGAAATTCTACATCGGTTTTAAGAAAAACCGATGTTACTGATGTTAAATTTCTTACTGTTACATCGGTTTTTAAAATAACCGATGTTGATTATCTTCCACTAACATCGGTTTTTCATAAAACCGATGTTAACAATATCCCTTTATTTACAAAAATGCCACCGCATTTACATTAACATCGGTTTTATAGAAAACCGATGTTAGATTGACGATGTTAAAAAGCTTTTTTCTAGTAGTGTAAATTAACCTCTAAACTGAATTTCATAATTTTTTAAATTATTTATTATAAATCTAAAATATAATTTATTTATTTAATACAAACATTAATTATATTAAAAAAAAACATTTTATCAAGTAAAATGCAGGTACTAAAATACTAAATATCTGGAAAAGGTAGAAAGTGAAATATGTAGTGAGTGACGTTGTGTGTGATCTAATTTTCAAAGTGCATGTGATGATGTGAATCACGCATTCAGATTTCATGACATAAAATGGAATAAAGTCTGATTGAAATTATCAGGTGGTCGGCGGTCCATATACATTGTCATGTCCTTGCGGGCTGCGGCCTCACTTTCCTTACTTCCATGCTTTCAATTTCATCCATACACCTAAGCATATTAGCATATATATTACCAAATCAATCTTCAAAAACAATACTCATACTCACATAATATACCAACAAATTTATTGTTCAAATAATAATACTGAATTCGATTTTTTAAATAAAATTTTAAGTTTAATTTTATAAATAGAGAAAACTTATTAAAAAAAAATCTCCTAAAGATCAATTATATATTTTTACTAATATCATAATAAAAAAATATTCACATAATAAACACTTTTCCCTAACATTGCCTCCCAATTTTTCAGGTTTCATCACCCAACACTTTTTATTTTTTCCATCTTACTCTTTCCTATGAAAATATACTTTACATAACCCCCTTTAATTTGTTCATGTGCTCTGTTACACTGACAATATTCCTCCTCTGGAGAAGTAAATTTTTTTTTTTTTTTGCAAAGTCAAATTTCTTATCCTTTCATTTTGGTCACACGTACAACAGGCAACTTTTCACAATTATCTCTCCCACAAACTGTGCGTATGGTCAATTAGTCATTGATGTGGATGGATGTGCATGTGTTGGCATCTGAGATGAGATCTGAGCAACATACCTCCTGCATCTGAGCAATACTTCTACATGCAATCAAAGTCTTACCAACGAATGTTTTCATGTAAAATTCATGTGTAACTACACCCTGAGATTATGCTAGCTGGGTCAATATGCTTGATTAAGACTTTAGGTGGTATTTATTCCAAGAGGATAAGATGTATCATCCTATATTATTTTTACATATTTTTTTTTATAATATTTTATGAATTTGACAATGATGAAGTACGTAGCATAGTGTGTGTCTCATGGGTAATTAACCATATATTTATATAAATTTTTACTTTGCTAGTTTAAATTTTTTTTCTTTCTAAAAATAATTGAAAATTGAAAATTTCAATTAGGACCTAATTAAGGCAGAGGCCTTGTTCGTGTTTCCATAAACATAACCTTGATTAAGCACATATTCCCTGTATTGTTACTTTGTTAGTTTAAATATTATCTTAAAAAATAAAATGTCTTTACATATACGGATATACCTTACATGCAATAAATATTGTATTAGCTGTTGTGTTAACAATTCAGTCAATTGTCAAATGTAATTTATTGTTTTTAACAAATTATATTTTTAATGTTTCATTTGTTGATGACATCAAGTTAGGTGATAGGACACTACTAGAAAATAGGCTTTTAACATCGGTTTTTTTGACCTTTTAACATCGGTTTTTAACCGATGTTGAAACCGCCGACGTTAAAAGTCTGAATGTTAACATCGGTTTTCAAAAACCGATGTTAACAAATGTATACAACATCGGTTTTTTCTAAAAACCGATGTTGTCAAATTAGAAAAAAAAAGAAAAAAAAAAAGTGAAAATAAGCTTTCAACATCGGTTTTCAATTGAAAACCGATGTTGGATTTGTGTAACTACATCAGTTATTTACTGAAAACCGATGTTGTGATATGCACATGATGAAACTTTCTACATCGGTTCTTCCAAAAACCGATGTAAAAAAGACATCTCTACATCGGTTTTGACAAAACCGATGTTGATTAGT
>PYAF01004387.1:1454954-1477435 GCA_007407185.1 Glycine tomentella | reverse complement strand
GGTTTTATAAAAGACCCATCTAAATTCAAAATTCCACAACATCAGTTTTCTTCTGAAACCCGATGTTATACTCTATCTTTTCTGGTTGTGCTTTAATTGGGTTAATATTAATGAGTTTATGGTCTAAATAATTTTTAAATGATATATATTTAAGTTTTTTAATTCATAATAATAATAATAATAATAATAATAATAATAATAACAATAACACAATTTTATGTGATGTAAAAATTAATGGAGACCATAAAAGTTTTAAACTATCTAATAATTTTAAACTATGATGTCATAAAGAGATTATAACAAGTAATTATTTAGAAATTAAATTAATTATAAAAAGAACGTGTTATTAACATTGTTTTTGAATTTCTGACAGTAACATCGGTTTCCAAATAATCGATGTCGAATGTCTTCCAGTAACATCGGTTTTTACAAAACTGATGTCGAATGTCTCCCAGTAACATCGGTTTTTAAAGAACCGATGTAGAATATGTTCCAGTAACATCGGTTTTTAAAGAACCGATGTTGAATGTGTTCCAGTAACATCGATTTTTGGTAAAACCGATGTTAACAACATCCCTTTATTTACAAAAATGCCACCGTGTTTTCGTTAACATCGGTTTTTTATAAAACCGATGTTAAATTGACGATGTTAAAAGGCTTTTTTCTAGTAGTGGGAGATTATAAATACATATTATGAAAATTACATATGACTGTTTCCTTAAATTTCTCAATCGAGTAACTGGATTACAAATATAGATTGTTGTCATTACTCATTAGTTAATATTGTTACTTGATAAAATAATTAAAATTATTATTAGATAAGATGTATATCTTATCATATACTAGATATAAATATATATATATATATATATCTTATCAGATATTAGATATATCTTATCTAATAATTATTAATAGGAAAAATTATAGAATAAAAAACATAAAAAAATTGTTTAAGAACTAAACAAAAAATATTAAACCCAAAAATAAAAAATTATCCTTAATTTCTTTCCATTTTCTAAATATTTTTCCCCTTTTGTATGGTTGGTTGCTGTAGACTTTTCCATGTTTAAAATATGGCGAACTATTTCAGTCTTGATAAAGTTGTTCTACAATCTAGGTCTCACTCTCACCTATCAACGCTATACGGTTAATCTGATAGATTGATAATGGGTTATATAAACTGAGTGAGGGTTGGCTGTGTATATATCATCAATGTGAAAAATTAATTTTAATTGAAAAATAATACAAAAGATATTACATTTAAATTTTGTCCCACAAGTGATATCTAAATAGTAAAATGCGTATATGTTAGGACATAAATTTATTTTTTGAAGGCATATATAGGAAAGAAATTTATGAATGAAAAAGATAGGACAGATATTTAATTATTACATAACATTAAATATATTGCGATAAATTATAGAAGAATTGCCGTGTGAGTTTATGAAATTATTAATCGGATACAACTATACTATTTGATCGTAGGTTTAGATGAATGAAATATTGTTTTTTTTTTCCTCTCTCTCTCTCTCTCTCTAAAGTCATGAAATAAATTTAAGTATTTAACGCCAAACAGCAACTCCTTCTTTTTAACCCCACCCAAACTCACCCAAACAAAATAACATCCGAAATTCCTAACAGAAGAGAAAAGGAAAGCATACACGTACTTCATACACTCTTTCGTTCCATTTGGATTTGGATTCAGATCCCCAATGGCATCCAATAAAAACAGAACCAAGCTAGGGATCCGATTTCTTTCTTCTCTCTTCTTCGCATATATTGCCTCTTCAGTCTTCACACTCTGCCCTTCAATTCACGCATTCCTAACAGGAGTGAGTGAGACTCCATCCCGCCAGCATCGCGGATGTCAAGTGCGTGGATCGTTCATTTTTTAATGTTTGGGACTGAATTCAATTGTATATATAAAACAAAAAAAAAACAAAAAAACACATTTACAGGCGATTTTTAAACCGCCAAAAAGTGTAAAAGTTACAAGTGTTCATACATTGTTAACACCATTAACTCTAATTTAGATGGAAATACTTAATTAAATCAATTTTAAAAATTATAAGATCAAATTAAACTAACTAGAGGAACAAAATGAACTTTAAATATAAATTAGAGAATCGTAAGAATAATTTAACCAAAATTTAATCGGATCAAATTGATTATATTTAATTGAGTTAGTTTGGTTTGAGTTTTAACATTTTTTTTATTTGTTTATCATTAAAAAATAAATTATTATATATGTTCCGTTCCTTAAAAACGGATGTCCAGCAACAATGCCAGAAATTGATGTATGATCAAACTCTCTCTCTATGAAGATGTTTATGAAGATTGAAATAACTCCAGGAAGAAGATCACAGCACAAACGAACCACAAATTGGACGTGGGGTGTGTGCACTGTGAGAATGGAAAAGAGAGAGTAACAGTATGTTTGTACCTTGCACCTTTGGGGTGAATAGCTATTTATGTTTACTGACCTACTGAAAAATAAGGAAACTATGCTAATTCTTGATCTTGATCTTCTAAAAGATGAACAAATATTTTAGATATTCAACGAAGAAATAATCCTCCATATCTTTATTGATTTCATTATTATTTAGGATCCAATCTCTCTTAATCTTGCCATAAATATCCTGATACCAACGGTATTGAGCTTTTTGGCCTTTGGCCCAATATAAACGTCCGTAACAATATATATATATATATATATATATATATATATATATATTTAAGTCTTTTTATCCTTATTTATTATCTTTTATATAATTTTTTTATTTTAGATTAATATAAGGTCAAATATATTTTTCTCATTAATGACTAATTATTTATTTTATTTGAATTTTTTAGTTTTTTTGTTCTTATTTACATGTCTCATTATTTTTTTTTATCCAAAATATAATAAAATAATTTTATAATAAACAAAACCGAAGACACTTGCTAATATTAGGTAAGATCGTAAGAATATTAAAATGATTTAAAAAACGTAAATACAAAAATAGAATAAAAATATAAACATAAAAGTCTAAAATGCATTAATCTAAAAGTTAAAAAAAAAAAAGTTGATCAAATCATTTGATTGATTCAAGTTAAAAATAAATAATTTTGAAGATCAAATGAATTATAATTAATTTAGCTTAATCAAATTGAAAAATGAAAAAAATCATAATAACTAGAACTAATTTAAGTTATTTAATTTCAGTTACCAAATTTATTGGATAAATCCGATACTATGAATAATCCTAATATTTTGAATATTATTAATCACTATCTCCTTTGGTTTATTCATTCCCTAGGCGGCTTTAAAGTTTAATGGGGTAGACTTCATAAAATTTAATCTAAGTTATGTACAGTATATAATTTTTGGTTTTGATATTTGATCTTCATTTATCATATAAATTTCATCTCAAAATTTATTGAGTAGTTATTAATTCCCCTGTTATTTTGCTCTATTTATTTTCATTATTTAGAAACAATTTTTTCTTGCATGTAGCAAAAAAAATTGTTTCTAAATAAAGAAAATAAATAGAATAAAATAACAGGAGAATTAATTACTTAATTAATTAAAATACTAATAATTTATAATTAATTTTATGCATTTATATAAATAAAAAACATGTACGACAAGACGTTTGTAACAATGAGTTTAATTTGTTGTAAATATCTATATCTCAAATGATATATTTGCATGGTGCATGCTAATTATAATTCGTCAAACAATGAGGTTATCTTTGAGATAGTTAGGTATCAATTTGCGCATGATATGTCCCATATGTCATGAATTATGATCCACATTGCGGGCCAAAATTAATTAAAGAAAGAAAATTGTTGAGTGTAATAATTTATTTATAGGGTCACATCTGGGTATGGCATTATTATACGCATCTGTTGGACCACCATTATCTGACATAAGAGTTTTCGATCATTATATATATGAATATTATCCTCTTTAGCAAAATCATAATAGGACGGCAACAAAAGGAGCAGTATCTAGTTAGATTGCTAGGCACATAATATTTGATAGCATCCAACTTCTTGTAGTTTACTTATATATAGCTGCCTGTCAACAGATGTGATTATTTCGCAAATTCTGTTAAGCTAGTGAGCACTTTTATAATGGGATTAGTATTAAACTGCAACGGCTAAAAATTGAGTAATTTTATTAGGGTATCTTAAATTTAACTTTTATTATGGATCTTAAATTCAACTTTTAAAATAAGAGTATAATAAGATGGTATCGTCCCCCATGTTGTTCAATGATTCAATTTTTAAAGATAGAAAAGAAAAAGAGGAATTGAAAAATTGCCTTCTGAATCTGAGATGGGGAAGAAGTACTTTTTGAATCATGACAATTTTATTCTTAAAATTACCAGTTTAAAGAGAGCCTCTAGTTCCAAATGAAGTTATACAAAAAACCCTTTTTGACCTATGTGGCTCGATCTTATATATATGTATATATGTATGCCGTCTAGTAACTCTTGTTTATTTTTTCTTGTCAAGGTTCACATATACTTCTCTTTGTAGGTAAATTTATAGTAATAACTAATTAAGAGTGTTGTTTTATAATTAATTTGAATTGGAAGAGAATTTGGCCTCAGGTTTTAAAATTCTCAAAATATATAATGTTTCACTCTATGTTTTACCTCAATGTTGGTCAACCAAGATTTCAAGTGATCCCTATTGTACATATATATGTCGAATAGAACTTAAGTTTGAGCTTATTATGTGTATTTTCTAATGAAATAAATAAATGGTTTTTATTCTGCAAATAAAACAAAATTCAATATGGACAAAATGAAGGAAACCTGTTTAATTAACTTTCACTTTTTTGTGTGAAAAGAAGGGTAATTACTATATATAATATGTTTGAGTGATTTTTTGTGTGTGTATAGGTTCATTGGACGAATGAGTATACTTCTTTTTTTATTTTTTTGAGAATTTCAATTGCTATCAACTTATCAAGAAGCTCATGCTCTTCCCATTATGTTATTTTTAAAAGTTTTTGGAAAATTTGTGTTCCTCAAAGTGTTTGCATTATCTTAGCAGATTATTTTGGATGAATTATCAATTCAAGTTATAAAAGAGAAGTATTGTTTCAAGTAGATGACATATCTTCTATATATGTGTTTTGCTTTTTCTTTGAGGAAGATAGTCATTATCGATCTATTCCTAACTTGCTCGATCAGTGACAAATTGGATTTTGAACACAATCTATAGATGACTTGGTTATACTGGAGTTTTGATTATTCATATTTCTACTCAATGCTCATTTATGTCCAATTTAGCTTTCTTTTCAGGACAAAAAAAATGTGTCTTGTTGTTCATTTGTGGTATGATCTACTTGGCTTATGCATGTGCTATACCTAATAAATGTTAGATTGTGGACTTGGTTTTAATGAAGGGCAAGATGAGATGTGGTCAATGCTCTTTTTTAGATAATTGTATTGATTATGTAGCATGTGATTTATTAATTAACCCTACAAAATGCCCTTGTAGATTTTTTATCAAGGTCGGAATGTCTCTTATACACCGTTTCTTAATAAAATTTTCTAATAAAAAAACTTCCACTCATCTAAAAAGAAAAGACATTGACAATTGTTTCAATATATGTTAATAGGCTAGAATTGGACCGGGAGATTATAAATTAAAGTAGGTCAAGCTTAGGCACCAACTAATGGTGGAGTTAGAACCTTGGCTTAAGGGGGCATAACATGTACGGTTGAATTAGTTAAATGGGAAGAATTACATACTTTGCAATTGCATAGAAGGACTTGGCCACTTTCCACCTACATTTGCGCCAGTTAGTATACAAGTGAATACAGTGGCGGGCACACATATCTGTAAATTGATGTGCCCCTAACTACGGAAGTGATGTGTCATGCGTGAGAACACAATACATTTAGACCCATTCTAGTATTGATGAGAGAACTTAATGCAAGAAAGAATCGAAGGAAGGGGGGGCATATACTCCCAAGTCAGCAAAATACAGCTTGGCAGATGACTCCTATCATAATTATACTCATACAATTTTGCAGTGGAAAGCAACAAAAGCGAAAAACAAAAAGCAAGACATGGTTGCACTACATATGAATAAATGAAAGACGAAGAAGCTGTAGCATCTAGTGGGCTAATCTTGCTAGAGCCTACGCAATTCAAGCTTGGAAAGCGACCCAACAGCAAGATAGCCCAACGGTTTTCTCAGAGGGTATGGACTGTGGTGTAGTGTAGTAGTAGCCACTAGCAAGGGCACCAAAATTAAAGTAGTAGTAAGGGCACACGTATAGCTAATAGAGTGGGGTTAATTTTATTTTTCATTTCATATATTCTTGTATAAGGGTATATGGAATAAAGACATGAAGGCATCAATATGGTGTGATATTATTAATAGATAATCATGTCTCTTAAGAATATGCATAGTTAGGATTACATCGGTTCGATTTTCACATTCGTGTATGTAAATGAAAAAATATTTATTAGGGAAGATCAATTTATTAAATAAATTTTTATACCTTTGAATTAATCTGTCTTTTGGTCAAAGATACAATCTAATACTTGAAGTTAGTGGGAGCAATTTTTTTAAAAGAAATTAAAATATTTATTATCATATATATGAAAATAAAATATAAAATAGAATGAAATGTCTAACCAACTAAAGTATTAAAGGAACAAAAACATAAGAAAAACAACTAGTCAATAAAATATAAAAATTAAAGCCAAAGGGGTCAAATTATAAAATATGGAGTGCAAAAAATGACATTGCTACCTATATTTAAGTTTCTCTCAAACTCAGGGGATGCATCCTCAAGATAACTTGGGTCCGCCATTAAAGGTAATCATGTGTTTTAAGCACATGATTAGAGATTCAATGTTTCAACTCTAAGTTCATGTGTATGAAAAAAATATAAAAACATTAAATAAATCTTAATGTCTTTAGAGATTAATCTTTAACTTTCGATCAACCGATATCTAAAAGAAGAAGGAGATGGGAGGTGGGGGTGTTTGGGGGTTCATATGGTTTTGGCTTGCTTGATCTGAAGGCTGAAAAAATGGAAAATGTAATAACATATGCTTCAACAGCTACCTACCTAGCTGCAGGCTGAAGCTATACTGTTTATATATTGTGTGCACTTGGTGTGCCTCTTACATTTAGTTGTATATACTCTTCAAATGGAATTATTGGGTAAGCTCGCCACCACTGAATGAAGTTCATTTTTCCAGCAATCTGGTTGATTTGAATGTGTCCCCATTCCCTTACATACGGTCCCACAATGTATTTCTGTGGTCTACTTTATCCCTTGCTAGTGGCAGATTTTTTGGATCATTAAGTCTGTGATAGATCAATGATGTTTTGTCCTTTTGATAAACACTCCCCCCCAAGGGATCATTTTGTTCCTTCTGTATGGATTGGCTAATTGGCTATTTTGGTAGGGTTATCCTCTTATGATCAACTCCTTCCCGCATGTGATCATTTTGTACTTTCTCCATGCTTATGTTGTTATATGTATCTCAATGTAGGTATTTATTTTTTATCTTGATGTTTTTGTTCAAATCTTAGTTTTGCACTTAGTTTACATTTCTTACATCTCTCTCTCTCTCTCTCTCTCACTTCCTTATACGTACCCATTAAGATATAGGCTTCAAGAGGGTGTGAGAAAAATATGTTTTATTATTTATGTTCTTTCTCTTTCTATCCCTTTCTAGCTTGAAACGGAAATTGACACAAGAACTTTTATTTGAATATATTTTTTTCATTTGCAGATGTTTAATTATAAATGATATGCATTTATATAATTAAGGCTTGATGGCTGCATTGACTTAGATGCTATACACATGTGGCTAAGAATATTTGGTGATGTTAATTAATTCATGTCTCGCATTGGTGGATGATTAACAAAATGTTTTAAAGACTATTTTCATTACCTGAAAAAATTAATTGGATGTAAAACATATAGCTCAAAAAAGATATTGGACCACCATGTGGAGGGAGGTTGAATATTTTTGTTATAAAAGTTAGGTAAAAAGTTTATAAATTTGATTGAATGTATGTAGTGACGGACCAGCGGAGCAACTCGTGAGGGCCCTGTACTCTTCACTGATCCAAAACTAGAATTAGATAGACGACTTTTTAATACGAAAAAAAAACATGTACAGAATAATTTGAATAAACTCCTACACATTAACTTACAGTCGGGTGTGGTCAAGATTAGTTTAGGAGTAATTATTGATAATTAAATTTATTTATTTAATAATTTTTTAATATATATTAAATTTCAATAAAAAATAAAAATATTAAATAGATCAAGTATTTTAAAAAATAAAAATATTAAATAGATCAATTATTTTTTTTGTGACAATATAGATCAAGTATATAAAAAAATCAATTCAACATATATTATAAAATTTTATAAATATAAATAGATATCAGCCATAAGATTACTTAATTACACATTTTATTTATTTAAATAAATTTGGTATGTATAATTATTAAGATAATATCAAAATATTTCATGGTTGAGTTATTAAAACTGTATGTATACATACACACATACATTCGCAGAGTTGTTGAAGGGATCAAAGTATATTACTTTTACGAAACTTAATTTCTTTATCATTGAAGCGCACTTCAATCCATTGACAAAAGACTATTTTAACTTAGCCAAGTATCTTCGAGTTTGAGTTTTTAAAAATATAGGTGTATGGAAAGTTTTATTACTACTTCTTCTCATATCTTTTGATTTTTATGATTATTGTATATAAATTAAGAAATATTGAATGTAACTAAAAATTACTCACTCTGTTTTAAAACAAGTGTCTACATATCTTTAAAAAAATTATTCTCAAATAAATATCATATTTAACTTTTTAATATAATTTTAATCATTTTTTCACTAATACTTCTAATAAGTGTCATTTAGTTTTTTAATGTAATATTAATACTAATTATATTAGTTTTGTAAAATCATTTTTCTCTTTCATCTATTTATTAATTTTTTTATCTGTGTAAAATAATATAAAACGATACTTGTTTTAAAATGAAAGTAATACATTATATTTAGACTGCTAAAATATCCCATTTAATATCTTGATCTTTAATACATGCATCACTATCACTAGTAGTAGTTATCAAATAAGGGTAAATTCTAGAGAGAAAAACACTAAATAAACTTTTAAAATTTTAAAACATTAATTTTTTTGGTAAACAAATATAAAACTAAAACATTAAAAATATGGGAAGAAGGTAATATATATATATATATATAATGGAATTAAAGATTTATTAATATATAAAAATAAAATGAGTACTTTAATCCATGTACAAAAGGTAATTAATTTTTCATTGTAGACTTTGTACGATTTCATTTTAGTTCTTGTTAATATGGACACAAGAAAAAAATTATTTTAAAGTTTTATTTTTATTCCATAATTAATATATTATATTATTTTGGTCCCTATTAATATGGATGTCATATGATAGATCATGAATAACATGACATGACACTTAACATGTCACCTCGTCATCCACTAATGACAAAAAAAACATCCCATCTATATTTAGACTAATTAAGGCAATTGATGAAAATACATATTCAATGATGATTTTTTTAATTATATTTCATTCAAGAACCAATTTATCAATGATTTACATTTTTAATTACTCTCTTAATTACAAATAATTATTTTGTAAGAAGAAAATATTATCTTAAAATAATTATCATTTTAGTTTTTTAATGTAACATTATTAATTATTTTTTTACTTAATTATACCCCTTATAATATTAATTTTATGTAATATAAATAATAAAAATGAATTAATAGTTATAAGATTAATTTTATAAAATTATTATTATTTATTTATTAGTTTTTTATTTGTGTCAAAGAATTTAGAGCGATAATAATAATGAGACAGAAAAAATAGGAGCAAATTTGGCTGTTCACACTAAATTTTTGCAGTGGGTCATCTTTTAGAAGTTGGTGTTTATTGTGGCTCTTAGGATGGAACTTTGAGCTGAAAATATTTACATCCAAACAGGCACGTATAATAGTTCTTTTGGATGTAATTATAAACCCCTTTGATGTTATATGGTTCTTCTTTGATGTATTCAGGGGTTGGGTACCATTTTTATTTCATATTTCATCAATATATTTTGTCATTTAAAAGAAACACTATATTCTTGCTTAAAAAAATTCAAAATTTAATATTATGCTACAACTTCATTATCAGGTGCTATTTGTTAATATTCATGCACTGGACTCAAATCCAGTCCTTTATGGCCATTATTACAAAATAATTAATTGATGTAAAAAATATTTTTATAATCAAAATTATAACTTATATAGAAAGTTATAAATGATTAACATTGGAGTTATCACTCAAGATAGCGTCCCCTGCTACAGGATAAAAGTGCATAAAAAAATAATTCCTACAAAGTAACTTGTTCTCATATTACACCTTCGCAGTAATTTGTTTCTTTTTTTCACACTTTGGGCAAAAATTCCATATGCATAATGTACTAAAAGTGATTCGAAACCTGGGGAAGAACATAAGTGTGAAGAAGAAAGAAATTATAAGGGTTTGTTTTAGAGAGAAATTAATGGTCATTTGGTTATATATATATATATATATATATATATATATATATATATATATATATGTGTGTGTGTGTGTGTGTGTTTTCTTTTCTAATCACAAAAAAGGTTACAGCTTTTATTTCATTTTTTTTTTGTTTTTAAAGATTAATATAAGAAATAGTAAAAAAATATTTTTTTATATATAAATCAAGAAAAAATGAAAACAAAGTACGTAACATTCTTCTCAGAAACTATTGAAATCAGGAAACAAAATAAAAAATAAAGTAACATATTGCAAATAAAAGTAAAAATTTAAAATATGTTCTCAAATTAAGAACTCCTAAGAATATGTTTCATTTAAGTGTATAAATAACATTATTTTGTTGCATTTTTTTACAGATAAAAATAAAATAGAGGTGATAATTAATAATAAAAAAGCTTAAATGAAGCGTGTATCATTATAATTAATGCCTACCTATGCAAATCAATTCATAAAATGCTAATTTGTTCTCAGAATACATATATTTATGGATTATAACAATAACAACGATAAAAGAAATTGTAAGCTAGACGCTTTAGGTGAATTACAATCACATATAATATATAGTTCAAGAGAAGACTGACTACGAAAGTCATTGATAAAACTTAAAGGCTAGGGTAGCTTTTTTATTTTCTTGGGACGATACCATTATGGATGATTCTTTCTCTAAGGTATACGGTATACCTTTTTATTTAAACTTGCTTTAATTTTGCCGAAATTGTCAACCTAATAAAACTGATATATAATGCAGCCAAATGAATTAACGTTGATTTGATGAGAAAATTAAGCACAACTCGACCAATAACTGTTGAGTTATCGATGGAGGCTATCTTTTTTGTGCTAAAATGATCCGTAACTGTCTCTAAAGTAATTCCCTGGAAATATGACATGTGTAGTTGTCTCTATAAGAACCAGTTATAGTGTGTGTTTGTGTTTTAATTTCTAAATTCCTAATTGTTTGCATTCTCCCTTCATTTCAAAACACTTACACAGTTGCAGTGCTATAGCTGGTAAAAAGTACTGGTCGAACCTCAATCCCCTTCCTTTTTTTCTTACCCCACTTCGATTCCCCAAACTACAATAATAGCAATCTGAAAATTGAGAGCCCCACCTAAAGGCCTGATGATGAACTTGGAAAATGATATACCCTAGAAAAATGAACTGTATAACTGCACTATCTGTACTATTTTATGCATATATCATATAGTTAGTGTCACTTTTCTTTGTATTACTAATTGTTATCTTAGCTGTTATTAGTATCATTTAATCTAAAGTTTTTATTGTCATTAACTGATCTAGAGCTGACAGAATAATAGTTTACATTTATGTGTATTGCTAACCAGAGCCACGTGGTGTTTGCAGCATAGGATATATAATAGTTATAGCAGAAGTCTACTTCCTATGAATATCTTATCTTTTTTGGCGAATGTCATTTGCATATGATTCGGAGAACATTACTGTCACAAGATGGTATATAAACCTGAAGTCAGGGAAAGGAATTAGACTTTTGTTGATATTTAAAGACCTTAAAAAAACAAAGGCCTAGCATGGTATTAGTGGACGTGGGGATATCAAGTCCATTAGTTAATCACCCCACCTAAAAAAGAGAGAAGGTATATAGAAGTAGGAATAATGAAGGAGAAGAAAATGTTTTATATTGTCGTTATTATAGCTGACATTCATTTTCCTCGAATCTCAATTTTTTTTTATAGTTTTATTATTCTTTTTTAAGTAAACTTAGGTATTCATCAACCGAAAATTAAGAAATAATCTTTTGAGTTATTCAGATTTATTTAATTTAGGATTAACTTTTTACAATATAAGCTTTTTCATATATACAAACTTGCGAATAATTAAACCCCGATTAAGTGCTTAAAAAACAAGGTTAATTATCTGATTAGGTTTAGTTTTATTATTTGTTGGAACCAATAAGTGGACTTTGTGTGCACTTATAAGCCCACCCTACCATTCACAAAGGCCGAAAGAGAAGGGAAGCCACCTCATAAAGCTGTTAGAGAGAGGGGTGGAAAAGAAGAGCAATTGAGACTGTGTATATGCATTGTACAGTTGGGGTGTAGGTAGGACTATATAGGAGGAGGTGGTCCAAAACTCCAAACTCCAAACGCTAAACACATATAGCACAAGCTATAGCTATATTTGGGAAGACAACAGTTGCACTGTACCGCGAATTATTGTCATCCATACCAGTGTTACACAACTCTCGTCTCTTGTGGAACCATTTATTACATGGTTCGGTGTAATACACCTTACCATTCATATCACTCTAGCATCATTATATATCTACCAAAGTATATTAGGCCCTCCACGCTATCTTGAGTATATATGTATTTCAGTATTTGGATAAAAAAAAATCTTAAGGAAGTATTGTATTTTTCAACGAAAAAAAAAAAAACTTATTTGGATTGAGAATTGAGATAAGAGGATTTTTAAATATCGATTTGTTAACATCAGTCTTAATAATTGCTTTTAATTAAGTACCTACAATTAAAAAAAATAATTTTCTATTCTCAGTATTTTTTTTTCCTTATAGTTGCTTAAAATCGGGTCTGACGATTCATGTTAATTAACAATGCATGTCCTTTCTCAATAATTATCATCAATTATTGATTTTAATGTTTCCTTAAAAAAGTTTGATATTATAAATGTTTCTTTTTTAATTAATGTTCTTCATACTTATCTAGTTGCTTAAAATTAGGTCCGAGGATTGATGCATGTTAACAACGTCCTTTTAATTAGAATCAAATGGCATACGAAAAATTCAGCAAAAAAAAAAAAAAAACGGCATACGAAAGTGTAATTTTTAAGGATGTATCCTTTTTTATGAATAATTATAAATATTCAATATTATTTATATTTTTTTCAAATACTTGTGTAGAAAATAGTAAAAGAACATTTTGTTTCATTATCTTCTATAAAAGTATTTAAAAACAAGGGGAAAAATAAAAATTAGATAACATTTTGTAATTATTTATAAAGATAAATAACATTTTCTCGATTTTTCATTTCTTCCCCCTCACTATGAAGCTCGTAACAAAATAAATAATTGATAAGATCAACAACCAAAGAACAAGTTGTAGAAGATCACATGCTCATTCGACACCCTAAGATCATGTAGGGTAATCGGAATGCAATCGTGAAATTGATTGCTCAGAAAGTCAGGCCACCTTAGAGGGAAACACTTCCTGAGATATTTTGACAATTTTAAGGTAAGTTAGTTCTTAAACAACCACAAATTGTAAATATTCTACAATTAGTTGGGCATGCCTATCGACAATTTAGCCTCAAAACTATTGTCGTAGAGGTTGAGGCTCTTGATTTGACAATGGAGATGACCTCAAGGTTCTAGAAGTTTCAAATTGAAGGATTGAAGAATGGACTGGATTAGAGAAGTTGTTGCTAGTGAGGTTTAGGTATTGAGACTGAGGAGGAGGTTGGGGTATTGGTGTTGTGATCATGACAAAGAGAATTGAGAGTATAGGTTATCCAAGGAAACCTAATTGGATTGGTAGAGTTAAAGGCCTTCTTGTTAAGACATTAAGAACACTAAGCAGTGACATTTCACCTACCATTTTTTTAAACAATATATATTTTAATAGACAAAGGAAATTCAATTAAAGCAACTGAATAACCTATGGTTTTAAATTTACTTTAATATTGAAATTCTTCTCCCAAACAATTTAGTTACCATGCATTAAGTAATTCAGTATAAAATATGACTAATTCAATTAAATAAATCATCAATTACATTATTATTTTATAAGTAGAGGAATTAGATACATAAATAATTAATAAATGTAAAATCAGTTATATACAAATTAGTAATTAATTAATTAAAGATATAAAATTGACTTAATGGTTAAGAAAATATAACTTAAGGGTGAAGGGAGAAAAACGAACAGAAAGGTTAGAAGTTTAAATTCTTTTCATTGATATTTCTAATAAAATTAACAAATAAGCATTTGTTTATAAAAATAATAATTAAAGATGAGAATAAAATGGATAACTTTTAATATTCACATAAATTTCTTAAGTTTAATTACATGTATCGGATCCTTAAAAACAGTGCATGTAACGAAAAAAAATTATTCATAAAAAAACGAAGATAAATTTATTGACATCATATGTCAAATTTTGTAAAATAACATCCTCCAATAACTTTTTTTTTCAAAAACAAATTTTACCAATTCAATATATATAAAATTTTACGTAATTAGACATTTATAATAAATATATAATAAAATAATAACTATTTAGTTATATTTTAATAATATATTGTATGTTAAAATACAATTACGAAACAAAGTATCAATTAATATATGAATTTTTTTATACTTAACTCAATTTATTTTATGAGAACTTTGAATTCAATATGTCCTTTTAACACAGTGTTAATTAATCTTATAAATAGGGTTAAGATAAAATAAATTAAAGTCATATATATAATCACTCATAAAAGTCAAATGGTTTTTTTTTTAAGAAAACTCACTTCACGTGCTTATTATGTTAAAAAAAATACACTTTCACACAAAAAGATTCTCTTATTCAATATATATATATATTAATTTAGAAAAAGTATGACATGTCGATTATTTATTGAAATATCAAAGAGAGGGGTCTCCAATGGATATTTTATTTTATTTTTTATATTGGTGATGAGATGGTTTTTCAGCTTTATAGGCTTTAATTTGTGTTAGTAGCTAAAAAAAGAGAAGGGGTGAGGGCGGCGGCACCACCCGGTTGCCCTAGGGCCTTAACTGGAATCTAGTATGCAGTTCTTTTCTTTCTATCTGTCTCGTCCTCAGAACATGTGTGATTGTGTTTGTGACATTTCCTCGGAAATTCTCGGTATGTGTTACCAACTGTTTGCAGTTTAATAGCAGGAACTAACAAAAGGGGAATTCAAAAGAAAATAAATACTATTATTGTAGTATATTATTACTACAACTAATTAAAATGCAAAGCATGCACGGTTACACATTAACATATATATTATTTTGGGCATGGAATACATTTCCTCCTTTAGTTTCTCTTTCACATTCAATGGATTCATATTAGTTGGTAAATTTGAATTTCAATCGCTTTCTATTGCTTGTCCACTTTTCCAGCCACCAATAACAAACAAAAAAAGATATGAAACCAGTCTTTGTGCATGTGTTGCTCTTTTCATAGCTAGCTAGCATTATGACATCCTCTACTCTCAAGCCTAAGATGCCTAGCTTATTTGAGGAAATATGAATTCTTCTTCGTTAAACATAATCACTTATAAGAAGAAGAAAAATTGGGTTTCTTCCTAAAGTTAAAATCAATTTAGACAACATGTAAAAACTTTCAAAAAATTCAGTGCATAAATAGATTTTAACTTATGAGAAAAATTAAATTTATTTTGCATTAAATTCTTTTATACTTGTAGAAAAGTTTATTCAAACAATACTCTAATCAAATATTATCATCTATGTTAGATTTCTTAATTTTGTAATAATTCAGTTTATTGATTTTTGTAATAATTATTTTAAAAGACACATCAATAATGATTTTTTATTTGTTGATAATATTAAAAAAATACACTGATAATGTAAAACCATTAAAAATTATTTTAAAAGTTATATTTAATATAATTTTATTAGTTGTCAATAAAAATTTACATTATTAATATGTAAAATTCTTACTTAAATATGACCGACTAGGGCGAAGAAAGAAACTTCCATGATTATTTAAATTACAAGTTTTTACATGTTTTTTTATCTGTCAAAATAAAGGACATGTCTCTCTCGTACTTCGTTTGTTGTTTAGTATAAATTAGTATTTTCATATGTGAATTTTACAAGATAAATAGTTATAATTCATATTGAATAAATATTTTTGGACGGATTCAAAATAAATGAATATTTTAATATATAAATTATATTTAATTAATATTTATAATACATAATTTAAATTATGATATAATCACTTTTATTTATTGATATTTTTTAATAAAAAATCATTAAATTTTAATTTTAGATAGAGATAAAAAAAATGGTAGGTTGATACAGATAGACCGTTAAAAGGATAAAATATACAAATAAAGATAAATGAATTATAGTTTGAGATGGATGGCAAAAGAATTTTATGTGAAATGCATCTCTAGATGAAGAAAAAGAGATAATATTATGAACATCTAATTGAGAATAAGGAGAACAAGAGTATATTTAAGGTGAGGACAAGAGTATATTTAAGGGGAAGACATCTTCTGTATAATTAATTTTTTTATATTCATAATCATGTAATAATAATAATAATATGTGTAGTAGAATGTTTGAAAAAATATATTAAAATATGTGGTCAATGTAAAAAAAAAATACTATTAACTAATGATAAGTTTTCATATATGATAAAATTATTGAATTTTATGATAATCATTTTTAAAAATACATCTAAAATAATTTCTAATTTGTTGATGTCAAAATTAAACTCATGTTTGAAAGGGATATCTCATTTCAACAACTACTACAAAGAGTGTGCCAAAAGAAACAATAAAGGGTATAACACTTGTAAATGGGAGTTGCCGTGCATAGAATTGTCATTGAAATGTGACTAGACTCCATTCGTCTCTTGCCAAGGCATAGCAACCAGTTTGTTTGATCCTCTTTTCTCTATGTTTCTACCTCTTCTACAACTTGAGTATGACAATGTTAATCTTTTTGTTTGTCCATATCATAGATAATGCAATTGTGCAATTTATGATGATTGAAGACTTTGCCAAAACCATAGAAATAGGCACATAGATCACACACTGGACCACATGATCGATACATACTTTTCAATAAACATAGCCATCTATTTCGTATAGAGCTAGCTAGCAGCAATTTCAATTAACTGTACAGTCTACAGTATTAAAATGCACTGCTACTGCTAACAATATATAATCACCCATGAAAGAGACAAGGACATGTTTGCTTTCTGCATGCTTTCAAGAAGCATTACTCTTTATGAAAAGTAAGTATATATAAACCACGCTTGTTATTTATTTTTTGTTTACTTCACTTTTTTACACTAGCTAGCTGTTCTCTACATAATAATTAGAAACAAAGCAAAATACTGTTCTAAACAGTAATTAATATTCCGAGTTTCCAATTACTTTTTCAAAATATAGAATAATGTAATTCTTTCTAAGCATAATCAAATCAAATAATTTACAAATTGAGGTTTCTCACTCTTTAGCTCCCAGACTTATAAAAAAATGTTCAGTATTCATGATATTTTAATTTATCTTGTTGTGTACAGTGTACATATACCTTATTTCTGATGAATTCAATTCGCACGTACACTTGATGTTTTATGAATTCAAATTGAAGGCTTTGATTACAACTCCAGATTTATTCACAAACATATAGAAATTAAATAAAAAATATTAATGCAATTAAAGAAAATTTTGCAATCCCTGTACAGTAAGTCGAAGAAGTAGTTCTAACTGAACTTAACTCAATCTTAAAAACTAATTCATAGAGTGAAAGTTATTTCTCACTTATATGTTTTATATATTATTTTTACTTAATATTGGATTTGGATTTTTTTCAATACATCTTTTCATGTCCAACATTTTGAGACTTAATATGTGGATAATATATATAGTGGATGATCCTTTAATAAATCTACGATAGACTTTGATACGATCTTAGAATGTCAGTTTAGTCCTACCTAACTCAATCCTATAAGACTGACTTATAAGGTGAGAGATGCTCCCACTTATATATTAACACTACCTCTGATCAATTGTGTGACTTGGGATTTTTCCAATACATATACATCCCACATGTCCAACATTGTTGGATTTGGTGCATGAATCATATGGTGAGTAACCTGTTTACTAGATTTAGGATAACTCATAAGGTGAGTCAAAGTTGTCACTACTTATATATTTTATATATCTTACACTATCTTTAGTTGATGTGAGATTTGAATTTTTTTTAAGAATATGGGATTTGAATCTTAACTCAATCCAACAAATCGATTTGTAAAATGAGGATTGTCACTCACTTTTATACTTTTATTTGAGTATATCACTAGTCTATGCGACATCTCCGGTACACCCCTTCATGTTGAGGATTAGAAATTTTGAGCGTAAAGCTTGCATGACTGAACATCTGCGAGTGATTCGATAACAACTTGATAATGAGTGTCCTAATCAAACAAAACAACCAACAAGTAAAAAGAGGGGACAAAAATCAATAAAATTGGTCAAAATCAGTAAAAATAAATCAACAAAAAAGTAATTCACAATTGGTCAACGAAAAATGCTTAATAGAATGTTATATTGATTTTCTTTTAAAAATATGAAAAAATCAACTCAAATTATTTGTCATTTTCTTTTTATATAAACTCATCATTAATAAACACTGGTATATACTGTTGAAACTTCATTTTTTTTTTACAGTTATATTGTTGAAACTTAAAGTTAAGTATTGTCATATATTTTATTTCAAATTTTGTGTTTAACTTTTTTTTAGAATATGTATTTTTATGTTTACCTTGTTATGAATGTATAAAATTATATTTTAAGTTTAATTTTTAATATTATAAAATTATGATATCATGTTTTTTAATATTATTTATATATTATTTAATAATGTTGATGATGATTATGGAGTTTTCTAACATATACCTTTTTTTACGAAGAGTATCTCATCAAATTATAATTACAACTATTCTTAAAATACATCTAGATGTAACTTGCTGATGTATTTCTTAAAAAAAAACAAGTGAATGTGTTTTAAAAGTTTGTGGAGTTGCTAATATAGACTCGCTTATTTCGTAGAAATATGTTTTTTTTATCACCATGATATTAGTGTGAAATATCTATTAATTTTATTAATTTTCTTTGGAAAATCTGACCACTTTTAATGGAATTTCTCTTTCCAATCACATTTTTTTTATCCACAAGATTTGAATATGAGATCTTACTTAAACGAATTGAGTACAAGACTATTCGAACCAATGATTTATTGGTATTAGAAATATGTTAACATACTATAACTATGATTGATCTTAAAATATATTAGGTGTAGATTGCTAATGTATTTTAAAAAAACAAAAATGTGTGTATATGTTAACAAATCTCTATTATTTTTATTTTATTAATACAAGTCATTCAATTAAAATTCAACTATTAAATCTTAAACAAATACTTTGACATATTCAATTATTGGTCCGTTTTTAGAAACATTGTATAATACACATAATATTATAATTAATGAATAGGTACTGAATGAAAGGTCAACCACTTGCACGAGAGAAGCTAATTGTTACATGTACTTCAACTTGTTTTAATTTCAACTTTCTTGTTATTGCCCCAAGTTACATAGTTTATCCACATTCAACAAGTCTATAAGATACCAGCTTTCTATCTTCTTAAGGAAATTTCTTAACTCTGGGTGGCAAAACTGCATATTAAATTTGTTTTATTTCAATTTAATCGACAATTGGAAACAAACCGAGAATTAGTTGTTTTGTACAATCTCCTAGGTAGCTGCATGCTACTTATTAATTAAATATCACCTCATGTGGTTGTTTTGATATTGCAATAATCACACATTTGGAGTGATTTATCTTGTTTTGTCAAAGCACGTTATTCACACTAAAAAAGAAGAAAAATCAAAAGAATATCTTTTACAGTCCCAAATAATTGACAAAATTAGAATTAGAATTTATTCACTCATATATAATAATGAAATAAATAATATTTCATACATTATATCCTTATTTTTTTAATTATATATAAACTGTAAAATATAAATTTAAAAACTTGTAAAAATTCATTTTATTGATAATATAAATATAAATAAAATATACAAAGAGAGGAACTTGAACTTTTTTGCTTTAAAAAAATTATTTTAATTAATTAATATTATTTTGTGAAGATTTAAATATCTCATTATAGTTCAACTTAATTAAAATAATTAATGCAATTAAAATGTCTTTTATTAAATAATTAATTAAAAAAATATATTAACTTAACTTGATATACAACCTCGTAAGACAAGTCATAAAAAAAGATGATTTAATGATAAAAAATACATAAAAAAAAGTTATCTCATTTCTAACAATTATGAGTATATTTCGTAATATAGGTAGATGCGGTATTGTTCTCCACTTCCCCATGCAATCAAGGATTCAAGGTGAAATTACAAGAATCAAGCGTCAGCCCGGATCAAGAACTTAAAAGAATGAATGTTGGAAAGCTTCATGTAGTGAAGAATTTCCAAAAATTAGGAAAAGGGAATAAATTACGCATACACGATCATAATGACAATAACGATGAAGTAATATAATTAAAAGCCAGAAAGAACTAAAAGGTGATATTTGGCATATTTTTAAATTTGGAGGGAATTCGGGAGTTGGAAGTTCTGAAGAAGTTATTGGTTTAGAATTTATTATTTTCTGCTTAAAATTTGGAGTGACTTCATGTGTGATTGTTTAGGAGGCAGTAGGAGAGGAAATGAAATGATAATTGAAAGAATATTGAAGGAAGGTAAAGCAGAGACAAAGAGAAAGGTGTGGTGTTCTCATTCTCTCAGTTCAGGTATATAAGAATTATGTTCGATAGAAGTTAAAATATGTTTGGATTAGCGTTGAAACTATATGTACGTTGAATGAAAAAGTTATGCATTTTAATGTAAATATTTGAAAATAACTGTCATAACTTTTATCCGAAAGAAAATCTATTGACATTAGATTCAACTAATTTCCAAACACACACAATTAGTCTATGACAACATCAAGAATCAAAGTTTGAATTGTAGTTTAAAAAGATGTTTATATGTAATATTTGAGTACGTGTGTCTTGAGTATTCTTTTAACAAGATTATTTTTAAAAAAATATATCATTAAGTTAAAAAAAAAAATGTCTCAGATGAGCTAATTGCCTTTCCTTACGGATGGGAGGGACCAGCACAGAGCACAGAGCACACAATGAATGGCACCAAAAGTCAAAAAAAGAGAAACTCTAAAAACCTAACACTGTACACTCTCTCTCCTCTACTACACCGTTGGTGTTGCATCCCCCTCCACTTCTCTTCTGTCTAATAACAACAACTTGTCATAGATATTTGTATCCCTTTATCACATTTAACAGTAATTTTTACAAATAACTAATAAATAAAAATAATAATAAGGAGGGTGCAGATTTAACAAAGTGAAGTAGGTCATTGCTTCTGGTATTTTAGTGTAGAATCGGAAGCATATATATTGTACAGGTTAATATTATTATTATATTATTATCCCAAATATTATGAAAACGACTAATTGCTCACATGACCCCAATACGCACATTATTCATGGGCCCCCCACGTAAGTGTAGTTCTCTCTCTCTCTCTCACTTATTATGTTAAGAATAAAACTGGGTTGCAACAAACATTTTTGGTTCTTTTTTCCTACTTGTAAAGAAGCTTCCTTTGAGGTAACTACACTTTGTGTTAGCTAAAACTCACATCATTACCCCTCCCCCATCTCCATCTCTCTTTAACATATTCAGCTGTTTAGGTCAACAATAACCCCGTTTTGAATCTTCCATGCCTTGTCTTACTTTAGGGTTTGATGATGCCTCATGGTCAAATATGAAGGCACCGACTCTCTCACAATTCTCTTGTACTAAATAAACACCTGCTTTTCTTTGTTTTCTTCACAGCCTCACATATCTATCTCTGCCTACTCAAATATCTTCTTAGCTCCAATTTTTCTTGGTAATTTAATTCCTTTATATATTATTTATATATATATGTAATCTTGTCAGTTTCTTCAGACTCTAAATTTTACATTTTTGTGTTGCCAAACTTCAATTTGGTTCTTTTTTTATTTAGTTCCTCCCCCCCCC
>PYAF01004387.1:1429384-1447306 GCA_007407185.1 Glycine tomentella | reverse complement strand
TGTTAACTAGATTCTAATTAGAGAAGAAAAATTGTTTCTATTGGTTATATTCTATCTCCAACTTCAAAAAACAAACACACACACACATTTAGGGCATGATTAGGTTAGCACTTAAGTTAACATAATTAATTAAGTTTAGGGTCAAAGGATATTTAAAAATATCGACATATTTTAGCCATACCATGTTGTTTTAAAATTTAACTTAAAATTGTTTTACATCTTAAAGGTGTAACTCATTTACATTTACATTTTAACTCAACATATCTATTTAGTACTTCTGAAAACATTATATATTGGTTGTTTTTATTGACTGATAATAATTTTTCAAATAAAAAACATGACAAATTACTTTTTCTTTTTTTTTTTTGCAATCACGTTTTATTCAATTTTTTTCCATTTTATGTAGGACGAACATTGGAAAACTATCATGTTAAGTTTTCTCATGATTTTCTTATATGAAAAATTTGTATCTATCTTTCATAATCACAATCATAATTAAACAGATAGAATTTTGTGTATAATCAGGAGTTAAAAAATAATACAAACAAGATCTACACGTAGATGCTAAAATCATAGAAAAAATTGACACGATCGACAAGTCGCATTCTTGACTTTAATTACGTTAAGGTGATAAATATTCTATTAAAGGTAATGGTGAAAGAAGCATTACCCCGTTAAAACTGCGAAAGGGAAAATGGGTGATATATTGGTAAGATCACCCTCGGGAATAGTCCGAGATCTGAAATCAAATGGCTTTTGAATGAATGGTGCCCCCACCCTACCCTATATATACAAAAAAAAGTAGAGGGTATATATAGGCTAATTAAGAGCGTTGCATTATTAATATTGACGATCATATATAAAGTAGATTGTACCGTAATGTTAGCAGAAGTTCCTTCACCTTTTACTTCCCATGGCGTGGCCTTCCATTTATTAACTGTAAATCGGATCATTGGACGCATGCAGTGTACACCAGTGATCAATCCAAATCATTGTAATTGTACTAAACCCTTCAATGGACCACTTCCCATTCCACTTCTCCATTGTATATATCAATTTTCTTTTGTTTCTTTCCCACCAATAGTAGTCCATCAATTAGTATTTTATTTCATGTGGAAAACAATACAAAGAAACATTGGTGGACTTCCCAAATTTGAGCTGCTGCTTCTAACTAATCAATATTATCAATTGCACCTTTTAGTTTTTTTGGTTTTTATGATATCTCCTCAATTTCAACGCAAGAAAAACACAAAGTATATCGATCAATTAATTTGGGATTATTTCAGTTTAATTAAAAGTTTTGAGATTCAGTCCTAAATACTCAATTATGTTAAATATTTTGAGGGATAATTTTGTTGTCCATAATGATCTTATTTAATTTGAACATGATTGTTTATAGTAGAGGTTACTTGTGATTTAGATAAAAAAAATCACCCTGAAAAGGAATCTTAATTTGTTGGTATTTTTAGTGTCGATTAATGGTGATTATTTTACAATTTTAATATACGTGTGTATTTATGAAAGTGAGACCCATTTTTTAATAATTTAATAATTCAAAGATAAACTTTAGGGCTAATTTTTTTAGATATATCCTGGCTGATTCTAGTGTAGCTGATAGCTACAGTAGCTTTCAAAGCCCTAAAACTTAAGAAGATATATACAAGTACCAAATTTTCCAAAAGTAAATGTTTTAAAGCTACTAGCAGCTTTATATGTTGACGAATATTGGAAGTTCTAAAATTAAAATGTGCATACCAAATAATAAAACAAAATCTGTACATTCACATGATCGAATTTATTGTCATTAAACAAAATCAAAATTTTAACAACTAACCTAATTATTAACACTGAACTGGAATTCATGTAATAACCTAACGACAAAACACCATCATCATATTAATTACGTCAGGTGAAAAAGAAAAATCTTAAGAAAATCTTTGTTGGGTGGTTTTGAAAGAAGATGGATAATAAGGTGCCGGACCAGAGAGAGAGAGGGTGAAGATCATGGGAGTGTCCAGGACGGAAGTGAACCCGAAAAGTGACAGATCCTTTGGGTATAAGTTTTTGCTGGGGCTTTCCATGTTTCCCAAGATGATAAGTTAACAGATCATATGCATGCACATTGATTTCGATTGAGGACCATGCAGCCTAAAAAAGGAGTAGAGAGGACCAGAGAGAGAAGAAAAGGGTGCCCAAAAAACGAAAGAAGCCAGCATAACCAAACTATATAATTCAAATCATCTTTGCCAGTCACAGTTAAATTTAGATTTGGATTTGGATGTACATGTACACATCTCCCTTTTACTCATTTTTCAATATATTTTAAATATTCAAATACATATATATAAATTTCATCAACCCATTGTATAAATTAAATTTTGCTAGCTGCATGAGAAACTTGTTTAGATTAGGTTAGATTTTTCTCTTGTTTTCTTGTATCGATAAATGTTAATTGTTAATATTAATTTTTTTTTGTTAATATGAAAATTCAAATTTATGACTTCTCTCTATTCTTTCTTCTTAGGCCTTCATGATTAAGTTAATCTTATATTTCCTAGGCTTTTCTTTTAATTTGTACAAATATTGCTATGTTTATTTTTTTTATAAATAATTAGTACTTTTCATTAAAGACAAAGTTGTACATGTAAGGCTCCAACTCAAGATAATTAACTAACTAATAAACTGGAATAATCTTGTGCTTGTTGATACATTGTTTGGTGATTAGGTTTTCCACCTGGACAAATATTGTTTTGTTTCTTTAGTTATGAATTGTGTAATAGTAATATTATATAAGACAGATTCTTAAATTTGATATATTGATTGCACCAGATAAATACATATAGTCAACAATTGCTACTTTCTTAAAACGTAAGCTAAAGCTAGGTAGAAAGTTTCAAGTAACACTACATATATGAAGGTTTGGCTAGCTAGCTTCCACATGCCTTGTTCTATCATTTTGTCTGTTTTCGTTTTATTGCACCAAATTTGAAAGGAACAAGAGAATGTAATGTGTACGAAGTTTCTTTAGTGGCATCCATGTTGTTACATTGGGATGTGGTCACTCTCGATTGCAGTGCATGTGTGGGTTATATATGTTGTCGTGATTTTGGTCTGAATGAAAATTTGTACTATTATAGAACAGGTGCATGTGGAAATTGTATCTCTCGTAAATGGCGTTTGCAGTTAGGTAATGCACTAATGCTTGATGAGACGACACAGCAATTAATATTGGAAGGAAAAACTGTACGGCAGAGAGGACAAATTATGCAAAAGCAAAATTTCGAACCCTCTTATATATTCTACAACTACTTTTCAATTTCAATGTATTTATATTCGTCATGCATTCCGATCGAAAAATATGATCCCAATATTCTTCTTCTCTTGGGATGGCACTGGAAGTGCGCATATCAAAATATGATCATGGATTGGTTAATTAGTCTTTTGTGTAGTGGGAAAATCAATATTCAGCATGAGATGAGACAAAAAAAATTTAACAAAATGTAAAATGTGAATGGGGTTATTTGCTAATTACTACTAGTATTGACTGATAATATATTAACAATAGAAACTTTTAATTAAAAAAAATGTTAAAAATAAATACATTTGATGTTAGAGTTTAATAAGCGTGGTTAATATATAAAAATTTACATCATCAAATCAATAAAAAAATTACTGTTAGTATGACTTAATTTAATTAACATATTTATTATTAGAATCAATAAATTTATCATACATTATAATTTGTAATTAAATTATTCTAAAATTGCTTTATACTAATTCTTAATCTAATTTTTCGTAAAATTTTAAAAGTTATGATGAAATATATTACAATTTGGATTTTAACTTAACTGAATTCTAAAACTTAACTAACTCATAAGATGAAAATTATTTCTTATTGAATATTATTTTAGTTATATTATTAATATATAATTAAATAACAACACATTTTCCTCATGATGAGCTAGGATTAGACATTTCAAACATAAACTCATAGACCTAATAATAATTATTAAAATATGCTATGATATCATATTGTAATTTGAATTTATGTTTAATTTAATCCAAAAGTTAGTTATTATAATAAGAGTTATTCTCATGACAACCACAATTTAGCAGAGACGAAATCGATTGCGAAACCATAATGCAATATTAATACAATGTACGATTACTCACGGGAAAGAAGAAAAAAGTAATTTGATTAAACTAAGAAATCAATGGAGATTTGTATATTTGTGTTACTTTTTTCATTGTAGGAAAGCAATAAGCTGGAATATAATTGCAATTGTTCCTTTTGTATTTTTTTTGGCTAAAATACATTGGTCAAAGGAATATTGAGAATGATATTTTAACATCAAAATACCAACATCACTTCTATACTTGTTTTATTTCAGAATATATATATATATATATATATATATACACATGGGCGGACGCACGTTGATGATTGGGGGCAGTGCCCCCCCTTAAATTCTCAATAATAATTTTACAAGTGTTATTTTTTGGGTAATTTTTATAATAATAAAATAAATAAATAAATAAATAAATAGTTTAGGCATTTGTACGAGAAATTGAAAAGTATGGAAAAAGAATAATAAAAAAAATGAAAAATAAGAGAAAAGTGAGTGTGAATATGTATGTTTGTAATTTTCATGAATACAGTGATCACACTCTTGTTATTTTTAAGCATTGATCACACGTTAATTTTGTCATTTTTTTCCTTTTAAATTATACCATTTTCATACTTTTGTTATAATGGTTTGTTTCTTTAATTTTCTTTTAAAAAAAAAGCGCCCCCGAACCCCCGCAAAAGTGCCCCCCCTTAATTTTTTTTCTGGATCCGCCCCTGTATATATATATATATATATATATATATTATTAAGTTATAAAATGATTTAATAAAAAATTGTGTATAATTTATTTGAATAGATTATCTAAAAAAATACACAACATTGAAAAATCAAGGTAAGCGAACACTTTGCGCAACGTGCAAATAATTGAATTACATATCAATTAATCTAATTTTTTTTATTTGTCATTCTGTGGCTTCTGTTTATTAATTATTCGATGAAATTAGTGTTTAAATATAAGAGCCAATTATATATTATCACATTATTTTATCTATAAATCAGTTATGCGATACTTTCTTTTTCAGTAACGTGACAAGATTAATTTAAGGATATAGATTGCCTTCTAATAATTTAAAACCGATTGTATAATACGATATTTATAAATTTTATATCATTTTTCCGGGGCCCAATAAGAATGTCTTAATTTTTGCATCAATTCATACATCAAAGACAAAACCAGAATGAACAAACCCAAAAATACTTCTACGGATTTTGGACTGTGATAGCGTACAATTCAAAACTGATTTTCATTAATTTATACAATAAAGTTTCCATTTTGCTACTAAAATGCATACCATCCAAAATTATATACAATAATTTCATGAATCTTACATCAACAAAATTAACTGAACCATCCTAACAAACATTTGATTTGAAACTATATTCTTCATATACTATAGCTGAATATAAATTTGGTTTTTTGGGGCTTATGAAAGTAAACTGCAGAAAAAATGATTAACAATATTTCCACATATTTACTGACATCGTCTCATAAATACCTTTACTCCAAGGGTACACAATATATAGAATTTCATATTGCAGAAAAATAAGATCAATAGTTGACGATGGAATAAACTAAAAAGAATATATACAATAGAAAAAGAGGTTTTATTATATAAAAATTTCACACAATAACAAAATATTACAACTATAATTTTTATTAATATTTCTCACAAATCTCTTCTCAATGTCTCTCACAAGTAGACTTGCCAATACAGGTCAACCCGGCCCACCCGGGTTGGCCTACCATGAGTTGGCTAAAAAGTGAGCCGGACCGGGTTGACTCACTTTAATGGTGTGTCAATTTTTTGCGAATCCGACTCAACCTGGGTGAGTTATTCGGGTTAGCCCGCGAGTTGGTTTGTGAGCTGGCTCACTTTAAATTTAAAAAAAAATCTTAAAAAAAATCACAAAATAAGTGTAGAAAAATACAAATTAAACCAATCTAAGTAAGTTTAAATATTACAAACTACATCAAACTCAAACTAAATGTGCATGAAACTCAAACAAACATAAATATGTTCAACAATATTAAAATAATAAAACACCAATCTAACTTCTCCAATGTCAAATTCTCATCTCAATATCAACATTAACTTGTCTAGGAAGAGTATTGACATCATGGTTTGACAAATCTATTTCATATTTGTCATCTTCATTTTCTCCATTATTTTTTTTTGTTCAACCCGTGAGTCAACCTAGTTCATTTGGGTTCAACCTGGGTGAACTGCGGGTTAAGTGAGTCGGGTCAAAATAATTCAGGATCCTGGTAAGCCAGCATTTTAGCAACTCAACCCACCATTTAAGGCGAACCAAAACAGGTTGGCCAGCTGGCTCAACCTGTTTTGATAGCTCTACTCACAAGTGTTTCAACACTTTTCTTATCCACTTTTACCCACTTTTCTTTTCTTTCACTCATACATCTAAATGTCTAATATACAACACACACACACATATATATAGATGAAAATAGAAGAGTTTAACTTAAATTTGACAACCTATAATAATCACTAATTTGCACCTCCTTTGACCAATTCAATCTCCAACTCATATTAATTAGGATAATCTTGCCAACACATTTGGATAAGATTACAACTTATCTTCTTCTAGAATCTTCAAGTTTCCTAAGTTTCTCCAAACATCCATAAGCTTCTAGATTGGTGGTAAAGAAATTCAATTTGAATTTGAATATTCTTTTGGTGATAAGAAAGAGATAAAAGCAAAATTGAGGTTGAATTCTAACAAAGAAAGCATGAAGGTAACCACACCAACGTTAACATGTTCAGTCTTCATTAACATGTAAACTCGTTCAGATAAATCTTCATAAACAAATGCTTCATCTAATCTTAACTTGACTCTTAATTTTAATTTTTGGTTCAATAGATTTAACTCTTTATTTTTTATAACTAGCTAGTATTCTCCATAACAAAGTGGCCAGGACACAAAATATTAACCTCACAATCAGAAATCTCACCAGAAAGCTTAAAAACAATTCCTCATTGCAAGGAAGATAATGGAACCTCTACCAGACATTCAAATAAGATAGAAGAAAATAGGATACCAAGTAAGTATATATATGTGAACATCAACATCCATACCTTAGACGAGTTTCTCATTATTGTTATTTACTACATTGAAGTGTCAGATGAAGAATTAGGTTAAAATATTGTTCACATGGAATAACTGAGAAATGCACAGACACATGCTCTAAGAAAATAATCTAGATTATACACAAAAGAGAGAGAAAAAATTAAGGGTCTCACTATTCAAATAATCTATCATAAAACTTGCATATAAGTTACAAATTTCGATACACGAACATAGGATAACAAAATTAAGAACTAATCATGGAACATCGAAACAGGAATAAAAGAGTTTTTGCGAAAATAGAGATTGGATTACCGAAGTATATTCAACGCTCAAATCTCAATAGTCAATACCTAAATTCTAACATTTTTTTTTTCTGAAAATTTCCCTTTTCTGCTAATACATATACACAGAAGAAAATAAACCCAACTCTTGACAACTTTAAAGAATAATTAAGAATATAATAGAAAATCTTATTGGTGTTGTTCAAACTTATTCATCACGGTTCTATTTTTCTTTATTTAATATATCATCTAACTCTCTGATTTATGTTTATGTGCGTATTGGGTTGTTATCCCAGTCCTACTATGAGATCTTCAGTTATGGATTCATGAAGAATGTAACGGTGAAAACAGAACTTGTTGTGACCACAGGCTACTTAGTGGTCACAGGCCAAGGTTTTAAATATGGATCATGATCGCATTATGATTTCGTCACCTTGGTTGATATCCTGGCAAATTGTGGACAAATATAACCAATATGATCCCAATTGCAGTCACATTAATATCACGGACAGTTAAAAAACCTAGATGTTATGATCCAAATCACAGTCATGACCGATATTTAAAACCTTATCGCAGGCTATAACGGGTCCAGGCAACTCTCCGGTGCCACTATAGTCACCAATAAACTACTTGGCTTGCATGATTTGATTACTATGCCTACCTATGAAATTACACAAGTTCCTGCTTGACTAATATGTTCACTATTATGTAGCCTTAGGAGCATAACTAAAACGGCCATGAGTTTCTCGTAACATACCATTCATGCATGATGCTTTTGAAAGGTAATAATTGGTTGGGAGTTAGTAAAATGTGGATTAAGTTCTAACCAGAACATGGGTCAATTCAAGTAAAAAAAGGAGATTTATAGGAAATGGACATAAATATAATGGGATGAATCATCTTCTTGTATGGATGCATTGACATAATCTGTTATTTTCCTTGAGTTGAAGAACCATTGCAGACTCAGTTACTTTTTTTCCAGACGTAGTCATTTAACATATAGCAAGCACAAATAGAAGCTTGTCCAGTTGCAATGTTTGTGACAAGTGACAAAAACAGATTTTTTTTGTTTATTAGAGGGGATATAAAAAGCCTTGGAACCAGAATTGTTATGCTGCTATTCGCTCTATATTTTTTTAGTATTCTTTCTTCTCTTACTCATGCAAGCATTAAACTGGGTGTGTGCACATCTTTTTACCTGTTAACATTTCTACCAATTGAAGTAGTGCCAACAACAATCTCCAGGGCTTCACGGTTTGATCCAAATTATGAATACAGAGCATAGTGAAAATTAAATTTGACAAATAATAATTTATTGTATTAAAAATTATTACTCCTTTACAATAATAGATGGGGTGGTGGCGCAGTTGGCTAGCGCGTAGGTCTCATAGCTTTGTTGAGTGATCCTGAGGTCGAGAGTTCGAGCCTCTCTCACCCCATGATAATATTTTTGTCCTTGGTGGAAAATATTATCAATTTGTTAATTTTTTCTGTTTTCATTTTTTCTCAGATGTTCAAATTTTTCAACGTAATCTAAGTTATCTAACAACATTCTCCATATTAAGGAACTTCTTAATTTTTTAATAATTTATATAAAACTTATATTTAAAATATTTTTTAATTAGTAATAGTGCACTATTTTAGTTTTTTTTTATAAATTAATACTATATGAAAATTAAACTCTTCATAAATACCTTTAAGGAACTTTTATCAAAAGTCGACTCAACAAATTATTTTATATTTTATAGGCATATTTTTTAGGGGGTGTATATTATTTAATCGAAACTTACTATTAAAAGTTATTTTAGTGAAAATATCTTATGCACGTGTAAAAAATAAAATGCAAATCTCATTTTCTTAATGGCGAAACTTATCAATGTAAAAATGTATTTCACATTAAAATAATGTTACATTAATCACTTCACTCTTAGTAAAGTTAAACATTGTATTCAAGTTAATTTATTTTGTATTTAAATAACTTAACATTAAAAAAATCAACTTAGATAAGCTAACAAAATTAAAGCTAAACTAAACATGCATCAAATCACGCTTCAAATAAAAACATCTAACTTTGGTAAATTAGTAGATAATAGTTTGTGTTTGTTTAAAGGTTAGGTTAAACATGCATACCTTCTCATGCACATTTTGTGAGAAATAGAAATTCAGAACTTTTGATTCAACGTCCGTTTAGGGATCTCTCAATGGTAAACCAAACATGCATGTAGTAATTAGGAATTAGTAAATAACAAAGAAGCAAGCTGTTATGTTGGAAGAGCTTGGAATGAAACTCAATCAGAGCTAACGTAGACAACTAGATATATCCTTTGTTTGAAGTTCAGGTTTATAAAACACAAGTCAAGAAATGTACATAATACAAACTGCGTGCATAAATTTCATGACTATGCAACAAATTACAAACTGCGTGCAGAAATTTCAGGAGTATAAGAAAGGTGCAGTATGCTTGCACCATTGAGAGAGCCCTTTGAGTTTCACCTTTTGCACCACGTCATGGTGAAATTCAAAACCATGCAAAGACCAAGCACAACACCATGTGAAGAAAAACCATGATCTTTTCACCAAGGGAGTCTCCAAGTGAATGAAACAACCCTTTCCAATGACACCAGATGATATAGATTGCTCTTGGTTTCCAATTTCTTTCTTGAAATGGTTCCCTGAGCTTTCCTCTGCTCTTTGTTTAACTCCATTGCGCGTGTTTCCTCCAGTGCCTGCATAATACATCATATTAAACAAAGGTTTATCAATGGCATGCTAAAATTAAAATTTGCCTCAAATGAAACATGATTCACATCATAAAGACAGGCTTCTACATGTCTTTAGTGCATGCAACAGCTTGGTTTTCTCACATTTTGTGCTTGATTAAAATATTCCTCTCTGTTGGAGATTTTTTTCCTGGAGCAGCTCTCAGTGGCAAAAAGTTGCGAGATGTCAGATGATATTTATTTTGGCATCTTCCTGGAGGTAAAGGAGACGGGCTGACCCTCGTAAGAAGAACTGTCCTTTTTCTCTTGGTTTACTTCATTTTTAGATGACAATGAAGAAGGGCCAGCATTAAGAGCATGGTTTTCTTTTGAACCAGTATGTTCACTAAATGCAGTTGAACTAGTGTCTGGAAACTTGTCATGCTTTAACAATTTCACTGGCAAAGGAGTCTCCAAGTTACTCATTTAGGTTGCGGATTCAACAAGTGTACCGATCATTCCAAGTAATAAAGTGAATAAGTAAAGGATCGTCTACATAGGGATTGAGGCACAAATTTTATCGCAACTTATTACTTTAAAATTGGAAGACAAATAATATGTTCTGAAGAGAATATGATTGGATTTTAGAATTACGAAAATTAAATAACTGAATAGAAAATTAACGAGAATTCAAAAACAATTTTTAATTAAATGTTATGCAATAATGAGAAATAATTATGGTCAGAGCATCTCTACTTCTGATCCCTACCTTCTATATGCAAATTGGTGATTGATTTTAATTGTTATAATTGCTCAGAGGATGTATTTGATATAATTTAGTTAAATCCTAATCCCTTAGTAATTTAATCCTTTAACCAACTCGAAATCCTAATTCCTTGGTAATTCCTTATTAAGTTAAGCATGAGGAAAACACATCAATTATTCTGTAATTGTCTATCCCTATCCCTAGGTAATGTAACAACTATTATTCTACCGCTATCAGAAATCAAAGTTCCAACATCCCTATTGTAAACCTTAACTCTTAGTACCCTAATAGAGTGATCAATTGTATTGAGGCGAAAGCAATATAAGCACAAGATAGAATAAAACAATCATAACATTAATCTTAATACCAATTTAATACAGAGGAGTTCACATCAGTTTTTGACCCTAATCACAATTAAGAGGAATTAGCCAGACATGATTATGTCTGGCTTGAATACAATAATAAGAAGGTAAAATAGAAAGAATACAAGGAATGAAAAGTAAGCAAACCCTCAATCTTGGCCTTCTTCTTGATCTTTATTTTTCTTTGATCTCCTTCAATGTCTCTCTCTTTTTCTCTGTTTCTATATCTATAAGTGTCTCCGTGTTTTTCTTTTGGCCTCCTAAGTCCCTATTTATAATTAGGGTGTGAAAATCTTCTCTTATCTTTTATCTTTGTGATATCTTTAATTCAAATTTTCTTTACTTGGTTTCCTGTTATAAAAATTTAAAGAATAAGTAATAAAGATAAAATAATAAAAATTGTTACTTATATTAGCATTTATTAATAATTTATGATTGAATTATTGATCAATTTAACCTAAAAACTATTGTATGCTAGCAGCATATCATGAGAGTAGATGATTCATCTCTTTTTCTTTCCAAATTCTTTCTTGCACTGGGGTTCCTTGAGCTTCTATCTGCTTTTTGTTTGAATCCAGTATATATGTTTCCTTCTGTGCCTACAAAATATATCACATGGAGGGAAAGGCTTAACAATGACAAGCTAAAGTTAAAATTTGCTTCAAATGAAGCATGTTTCTCTTCACAAAGACAGGCTCCTCCATTTCTATCTGTCGTGTAGCAGCTTGGCTTGAACCATTTCCATGTCCTTGAGAGCCAGCATCTCTCAGTGACATAAAGTTGATTGACTTTGGGTGATATTTACTTTTGCATCTTCTTGAAGGTGGAGATATAGCCCTGGAAGGTGAAGGAGGGATAATACTCTGGATAAGGAGCCTAGGATGGAGTGAACTACCAAATGTGTTAACTCCCAAGAAATTATCATCAAAGGTACTATCCTTTTTCTCTAGGTTAACTTCAATTCTAGATGACACTGAAGGAGGGTGAGCATAAACAGCATCATGTGATGATTTCACCATTGACATTACCTAGTTTTCCCTTGAACCATGATGTTCATTAGACACTGATGAACTAGTGCCTAGAAAACTGCTACATGCTGTAACAATTTCAACAGAGAATAAATAGATGAAGTTATCTTGAAGCATTTGGTTGGCAGACACCCTGATTCTCAATTACTTTCTTTTTGTCTCTTTTTGATACTTTATAGTCAGAAATTATCAAGTGACTAGAAACATATTTATAATATTTAACCTTCATTGGGCCTAAACCTGCTGCCTTAGACCCAATACTCAATCCGGCCAAATAGGAGCCTGACACACTCCCACTAGGCATCATATATTCTGGCTCTTTTACCTCAATGGGCCAACATGCACCTCTAGGGGGGCCTAAATTGGATTATCGAACTTAGGCCAACCTATGATCTTCTCTCGCCTCAGGAATGTAATTTACTTCATGACAATGTAGGTCTCCTGTCCATGATAAGGATCAGGCATGGGGCAGTTGATGTCCTGACAACCACCCCATCACCTCTCCTACCTAATCATTCTTACTTCTCTTATATACACAGGAAGTAAGCACCCCCCAGGTATGTAACTTTCACTAGATAATGTTACTCTATTGCTCCCAACACTCACTTGGGTGTCTCGGAGTGCTTGCAAGTGGCCGCCACGCATCTGGTTCCAACCACCTCCACCATCATCAAGCTGAAGGAGAACTGTTAGACATTCCAAGTTTGTGCAGAACAATAACCAGTATTGAGCTTTACATTTTATGAATATCTAACTTGAGAAATAAACAGTTTTCTAAGTAATGAGAAAACCAGGATAATTGGATGGAAGATTCATGAGCTTTCTTCCATGGGTATTGTACCCACAGCTACAGGCACACCATTCAAAAACATGCACTCACAAGCTCAAAGGAATATGCTTATGAGACAATTTGTTTATAAGCAGTGTCCGTACACATATTTTTCTCAGTTTCACCCTCTAAAGTGAGGGAGTACACTTTGGAGGACACAGAACATTTATAACCATTGATTAGAAAATCAACAGTTGAGATTTCAGCCATTCAAGAGTTTATTATGCATGAACTTGTATCTTATTATAATTTCAACCTGCGATCTTCTGACCAACCAAGCAAGTGAAGCAACGATTATAAAAGCATATTAGAATCTGTTCAAACCTTGTACTTGAGGGAAAGTATGTTAGTGAATAGTGAGCTTAGTTCGAGTGGCCAGTTTGTCCAAAAATTCTTCGACACTTTTGACTCAAAACTCTTACTTATATCCCCTTTAACTTCTTTTAAACCTATCAATATGGTTCTAACTATCAATGTGGGACTTGTTCTCCAACAATGTACTTTATCCTCTAAAAATGCACACCCTATATGGTTCTAACTATCAATGTGGGACTTGTTCTCCAACAATGTACTTTATCCTCTAAAAATGCACACCCTCACTTTGGAGGAGTAATCTTTACCTGTGCAGACAGTGGTTCACCATCTGTTTCTCTGCTTTCATCATATGCCTTGTTCAAAGCAGGTATTGTTTCATTCCCATTAAATGCATCCTCGCCAACTAAAATTTCATTCAAGAACTTATCAATATATATATATATATATATATATATATATATATTACCAAGATGGTCTTCCTCTTCAGTGGTTTCCAATGGAGTATGCACAATGCTGTTTTCCTCCCCAAAATAGGCATTGGAAATCAAGGAACCATGGGAAGATGGTTCCTGTTCAATGACAATTGAAGACTGTTGCAGTGAGGGCAAGTCATATGCCTCTGTCTGAGGAGGTGTTGGAAAGATTGATTCCAGGTTCACTTCTGGCAAAGAATACACCTGAAACAAATGTGAACTAAGTGTCAGTTCTTAGTTTATTTTATGCTAAAATACACTTTTTTTTCCTTTAAGTTTTTAATTAGATTTAATTTGGATCCTTATTTTTTAAAAAGTTGAATTTAGTCCTTTATATTTTTAAAGTGAGTTAAAATGATCATTCTAAAACAATGATATTTTCTTTTACTGATTTGAGTCGTGAAACTTGTCTTATTAGATTAATGTATAGAAGCCAAATGATGTTCAAAATAAAAAGAGCTATAAACATAGTTAGAAGTGAAGCAGGGTTGGGTTTCAAAATTATTCGAATGGCTTTCCCATCTCATTCATGTCAAAGTTGATAAGAATGCGTGTATGCATGCCTTGTTAGAGTTGTATGTTGAAAATGTTTAGATTTTCTATATTCTGGTTAGGCATTTCTTATTACAACTCAAATCTTTATAAAATTTTCTCCACTTGCACGAAAAAAATGGTCAGGGCTCATTAATACTGGTCATAGAAAATCTGCTCAAACTTGATTCCATATACAAAATACAAAATGGGATCCTTAAGAAAGGGATTCTTTTATGGCTTTTGCACATATTTTGCATATAAGTTCAATATTTCTCATAAGGCCTTATGGTCCAGAATAATAAGACATCCTTGCTGCAGAAAAACAATGGTCAACTGAGCATGATTAAGATGAAATAAGCTGTTTCATCAATCCTTTATTCAGTTAATAGGGGGACATAACTCTATTCTTCATCTTAAAACTAGGCTTCTTGCTCATACTCCAAAAACTAAAAATATATTATTGAATACTAAAATCACAAAATACATTGATACAAAATACACTTATGGTCCTAGAAACAAAAGTCTCCTACACTGAGGATTCTTTGTCCATAAAATGCAAACAACTACACACTTCCTAATAACACAATCTACTATCACATATATACTCTTAATACATAACTACCAGTGGTTGTTTTCTAAGAATAACTTCTATCATGCAGTTTTTAATACTTTGTAATAAATTTACTATTAGATTATATACTCCTAAATCTTAATACATAAACTGGCCATAGTTATTTTTTATGCATAAACTGTCATTATGCAATTTCTAATACAGAATTGTTTTCTAATAAATTTGCTATTATAGAACTAGTTATATTTTATAACATATACTCTTTAATAGCTGCCAGCAATCCATTAATGGAACTAACTTAGATTTTAGTTCCCATCATACGAAGTTGTCTAGTCTTCAATGATATTAATTTTCCCATCTCCATGGAGTGAAAGGAAAACTAGAAATACCAATATAATTGATCTCCAAAGGTTTATCTACTGTCGAGTCACATGATGTCTCCGCTCCCCAGAAATTATCTTCAAACATACTCTCGTTTTTCTCCTGGTTTGCTTTAAGGTTAGAAGATGGAAAGCATATGCCACCATGGACAGCACCATGTGATGATTTAAACATTTTTGATGAATAGTATTCGTCTGAATTAGGATATTCATTACATGCTGTTGAAATATCCTCACTATTGTCATCCTGTAATGATTTCAGAAGAAAGTAAGTAGATGAATTCAATTCTTGAAGTGCTCAAAATAAAGAAAACAAATATCAGAAACCCAAGAAAAAGTAGTTCTTAAGTCCTAGGGTGTATGTTGGGGAATAGATGCAAGGAAAGGTAAAAATGGGTACAGAAATAGATTGCTTTATCTCCATTGTCTTCCCTTTCCCAACTTTTCCCTTCATCCAAGCATGCTCTAAAGTATCAGCCGTGAATCATTCATGAATCACAAGAAAACATCGAACCCAACTCAAACTAAACAAGTGTCTTTTCAGAATCTATAGGAGAAAATCACTAAACATTGCAAAAGTGAGGCAAACTTCACATCACCACAAATCACACTGCAATTTTAACCTATAGATCCAATGCCACTTCAGAAACAAATAGAGAGATACTCTCCCCAGTATAATTTGGACGATAAATCTTTACCAGTTTAGAGATGACTTCAGCATCTGTATCACTGCTTTCTAAGTATACCCTTCTCAATGACTCTAATTGGGTGGAGCTATGGACAAAATCATGCTTATTTTCTTCATTGATACCTATACTTTCATCGGCTAAGATTGAATTCAGGAATTCATCTTCCTTTGTAGTTTCAAATGGAGTCTGTATAACATTGTCTTCATTTCTAAAATAGGCATTGTTAAATCCATAGTTTGGAAAGGATGCTCCTTCCTGCTCAATACCAGTCAGAGACTGTTGTATTGGAGAGAAGCAATTCTCTGCCCAAGGGGTTTCCTGAAATATTGTTTCCATTCCGGTAAAAGTACCTTCCTGAAAAAAAGAAAAAAAAAAAAGATATATATATATATATATATATATATATATATGAAACAAGTATCAGTTCTCAGCATGTTTCACATGGCAGAGTGTAAATAAGTCCATGAAGGATGCTTCAGCTTACAGATGGAATTCCTTCTGCTGTTGCCTGATTTTCATAGTCAGAAACCATGCTTCTACTGGGCTCCCTTTCATCACAGATCAGTGCATCAGTTCCACCTTCAGTTGCTTTCCCAGGTTTCTTCATCAAGCAACATAAGACAAAAGTCCTCTGCGAAATTTGGTGTATAATCAGCATTTATTTGATACAATTCACACATATAAAAGGCCAGGAAAAATCAGACTAATGTATACAAAAGAAATTGAAAGTCTTTGATGAACATTGATGATGAATTTTGAGAGTGGCTAGACAAAAGATTTAATTAAACACTAATCCAATAAATCACATGAGAGATTATCCATAAGCTTTGTCGAGAAGCTCAATGGAATAAACTAAAAAAAGCTTGTTTTGATAAGCTTCCATGTAAAACTCATTGAAATAAGCTTTAAAAAAGATTATAGGAAGGACATCAGTCACATTTATAAGATAAAATATTTCTTTCATGCCCCCTTTGTCGTCAAGCAAGACCCCAAGTGGAGAAAATTGGGCCATGAACTGCAATATGATACAGCAAAAAAACACGAGATTCAAACTTTATACAAAGGATCCAATAACAGCAACCTTCTAAAGTCAGAACAACCAATAGGATAGGAAATAAGGAGACATAGTGAGATGGCCTTTTTGATATGAGTGTAAGAAAATAAACATTGTCCATAAGATCTTATTGTAAATAGCTACGATTAATACATACAAGTCATGGGATTTTCAAAAAATCACTTGACTTTTTAAAGTAACCACATGACACTAAATCTTTATAAATTATTATCCAAGTATGAATGTATGTCTAGATTAATTCCTCTCATTCTTATATAAAAACACCCCTCTATCAAAGCCTAAGAAGTACATACTATACTAGTACTACATAAATGGCCCTCTAAATATCAAAGCCTACAAAGTACATATATACTACATACTATACTTTAGTAGAAAGATTATTTCCGAGCAGTGTTAAAATTTCTTGAATAAACCCATACCAACCTGGCTTTCATGAAAGGTAACAGCATGATATTCGTGAATAACCCAGTTGGACTTGACACCACGGGAAACACGGCCTTGATGGTAAACAAGAGTCTTCTTAGTCCCAATGACGGTGTTAGTATCCCCTGTCCTAATGTCACGGTCTTTCCCAGTGGCTTTCCAGAAGCCACACTTGGTTGTTCTGTTAAACCTTTTACTTTTAGAATACTTGAAATCAACAGGGCTGAAGAAAAACCAATCTGGGTCACCAAATCGTATAGCTGATGATGATTTTGCTAAC
>PYAF01004387.1:1400220-1429284 GCA_007407185.1 Glycine tomentella | reverse complement strand
TTTTAAGTAAATATTTAGGAACTAAATTATATATATATATATATATATATAAATAAAAGATATATCATATATTGGATGTACTTCCAGGAACCAACTTATATAGTTATTCTAATCAATAAATGATTATAAGTATATCTAAATATATCATAAACTATATGAATGACTTAAAAAAAAACATAGATCTTTGTGATAGTCAGATGTTTTATATTAGTATTATTTAAGGTTGAATTAGTTATTTGATTCTTATCCTTATTCAATAATTAATAAAGATTAAATTCATATTTTATAAAGATGTGAGTTTTAGTTCTATTGTGGATGTTAGAATCTTTTTAATGAGTGATATTATAAATGTTCGTTAAACCTTGAGTTACATATTGATTTTGTGAGTTGTAAAGATTTAGTTCACTTAAATTTTCTTTGTACCAAAAAAGTTTGGTTCATAAATTTGCATGTATTTTTCATTTTAGTTTGTAAAAATGTTTGTATAGTGACTAAATATAAAACTTTTAAGTATTTTTTTAACATAGTTTATTTCATACATAAGTCACTAATATTTGTGTCAAGTTGTTGATATGTTATTTTTAATCTAAATCCAATTCATAATTTATGAATTTTTTTAATAAAAATAAAGGAATATTTGAGATTCCACATTTGTGACGTTAGGTATAAGATACGATTTCATATATTTTTTCTAACATATTTTTAACGAATTTATTAAATGGCGTATGTTATTGTTTTATAATTTATAAATTGTTCTCTCTCCTTTTGATCACACTCAGTCCTCCTCCATGTTGTCTTTTAACTATTTTGCATTGGATCAATGAAAGTGCGAGCAAAATTAACTGTTAATAGAGGCAAAAGGCCTTCCACTAATGAGAAAAAAATAATGATTCATTTGCAGAGTTAATCAAAGAAGCTGTGGTTAGTTGTTACAATTTAAGGAATGCCGGGTTCAAAACAACAACAAAAAAATAGTTATTAATTCGGCATTTTTAACTTTTTTTAGTAAAGATATCTGTAATCATGCTGAACTATGAAATGGAATATAATTTTTTATTTTAGTTTACTTAATCCTATCTTTAAATCAGAGTTACATTATTTGGACCAATGGTAGCATTAACTACTTTTTTTTAACCTGACTGCAATATTTGACTTGTTTCACGAACAAAGCAAGTTATATTTGTTCTAATATTTTTAGATATAATTGGCAAAATAGTTATGCTTTTATGAGTAGGCATGTTTAGATATAGTAAATAAAGAAGTGTCTATAACCAAAATAAAATAATGAAGTCTTGTACTAATACCGTGTAAGAATTAGAATCTTCTTCCTTGCACAACCCTCCTGAGGTCAATTTCTACGAAATGGACCCAAATCTATTTAACATATTTTCTCAGTCTATACGGATAGAAGCTGTTATGAGTCTCTATCACTAAGATTAATGCCTTTCAAATCAATCTAATTTAAGAAAAAAATGTAACTACAAAGGTTGCATGGTTAATTAATCTGATTGTAGATTAAATATATATTGAGGCAGTACTTTGGTTTGTGGTTTATTATTTTAGCCTTGTTCCCCAAGTTTCTTCCTTGGCCCACCATTTCAATTCCTTGTTCTTTCCATCAACAAAAATAGAATTGTTTAGTCAATTTCTCTGCATCTTTTGCTCTCTTTTGGTGGTTTAATTTGTTATGCTCCCCACTACTAAGCACTTGATTACAAAGTTTGATATCCTTTTCAAGATTATTATAGTAAAGTCATGCAAACTTTCAAGTAGTTTCATGTTAGCTACTCGACCTTTTTGGCCGTGAGAATGGGTGCAAGGTCTCACAATCCGCGTAAATGGCTTCTTTTTTTTTTTTTCCATGAGTTTGAGAAAATAAGGAAGAAAATATCTAAGTTAAAAATAAATAAATGCAAAAAACTTGTCTTGATCTGACGAATAATGTGGGAGACAATCTGATCCTTAACAAATAAATAAACCATTAAATCCTTCAATATTACAAGCAAGGGACACAGTTTTTTTTATTCATTTTAATTACCATTTTCAAGAATTTAAATTACTGATGATTCTGTCAAGAATTAAATTGATATAGGTTCACTTTCTTAGGGGCTAATTATGTATTAAAATGAAATAAAATTATCTAAAAATCCTGGTATCTCATTTTTATAATCTTGAAAATCTAAATAATTAATTTTATTTTTTATCTTCAAAGACCACTTTGGACCTTCACTCTAAAAATACACAGAAGGAAGAAATGAGGAAAATAATAGAGGCGTTAAAATAAAGAGAAAAGAAGTATGTTTTGATTTAATTTAAGATTTTTTTTTTACTTTTATTTTCCATAATACAGTGAAGGTAAAATATTTTTTCATTTTTATATAAATAAAATTTGAAATTAAAAAACTATTACTGAGTATATATTAATTTACGTAGTACGCGCAATGTATGAGCATGACGCAATACGTAATTCGTCATCTTTGGAATTTTGAAGCTACTCCATCACCATTTTACCCTTTGACAATTGTTGATTTATCTTGATTTAAGCTGATGTGATAGCAGGGTGCAAAGAGAATATATATACATATGTTTGGATGATAATTCTAGGTAAAATATGTTTTGAGTTTTTGTAAAATTTGAAAAAAAATATTAATTTTATTCTTATGAATTTTTTTGTATTAATTTGGTTTTTTGAAAAATAAAATATTTTTTAATCTTTAATGATAATTCTGTTAAATAATTTTTTAATGTGATTAATATATTTTTTTTATCTTTTCAAGTATACTAATAAGATACTAAAATTTATTTTGCTTCATCTTTTTCTTAAACTTACTAGAAATTGTGAGAAATTATACAAGAAGTAACAACAAATTATAGTTTTTGAGAGTTTTTAAGTGTCAGAAATTATTTAATTCATTTTAAATGATTTTATCTGTTACAAATTATTTAATTTATTTGTAATTTAATTACATTTGTAAGTTTATAAGTCACATCAGTTGAATGTCTAACAAAATTATCATTAAAAACTAATAAAAATATGTTTTACTTTTACAAAAATTAAATTAATATAAAAATATGAGAACATAATTAATATTTTTCAAACTTTATAAAAACCTTAAACATACTTTACTCTAAATTCTATTGGTCGACACGCTTTTGCTTACACACTATTGGTCTGTGTAGCGTCAACAAGGTAAGACACCAACCTTTGTAATTGATGATATAAAAGTAAGCTTAATTAAAATAAGAAAAAGGGGTCACATTAAAAACTCTTCATCATTAAAAAAAATAATTGAAGAATCCCGTGCCGTAAAACACACATGCATGCGCACACATATACAAAAAAATAAAAAAATAAAATAAAATAAAATAAAATAAAATTTCATAATTTGTCAATGTAACGAGTGATACTGCAAATCCAACTGTTAATATTGAGGGATATGTGAGTGTTTATAGACTTAATACAAGTTGTTACTGTCGCAAATAGATCAAGCATCAGTCCTTCTTCGAAGGATATCTTATTATGTCGAATGGTCGTCTGTATGTTGTTCTTTGCCAAGAATTTGGGTGCATGAGTATCTGGTATAGCAAAGGGAATGATACATGTAAAAGACACTCCAATACTTAAAAATGAGGATTCGACTCAGAATTATTAATGATATATAATGAGTAGGTGAGAATGAATCAATCCTTTATATAAGGATTTACCTTTTTTTATACTAACCTTGTTGGGTATGGAATATGTGAGTATGTCATATCATGATTATTAGTTGAATAATACTCCTCCTAATTATGCTTAGCTGCTTCTAACTGAGTGATTACTCTTAAACGGATTTAGTGATGATAATCATAGTCTTATAGTGCTCATTGTTGGTAGATGCTGAAAGTCGAAATGTATTGTTACACATATGTAAATACTTTATCCAATACAAAAATCAATATCTAAACTTGTCCAATGCAATTATTTATGACCAATAAAAATAATGTGTTAAAAAGAATAATTAAGTTAAAAATATATTATTAGCCCTCCTCTTATTACGAATAAACATTGCACAAAATTTAACGTGAAATGTTAACAATTTGAAAACTAACTATTGATTAAAAAATAAAATGTAAGGTGCGATTTTATGCAAATCAAGTTTCCTGTGAACTTTCCAAAAAGCAATTCTAACAGTTATCATTTCTGAAGTTGGTAATACGAATTTGTGAAACAGTAAGACTTGCTCCCCAAGTTTACCATTTCAACTTTTCAAGTTGTAAACTACTCATTGTCCCTTCCATGAATCTTTTGAGTCAATATTCTTCGTTGCCCCCACCATTTCAAAGTCATTGTATTTATCCTTAAGGTGCTTTTTATGACGGTGATATGTTGTGCTCCCCACCAGCTTTTGTCCCCTAAAAATTGGAAATTCATTTTGTCAAAGGATAAGCAGTTCTGAGTACAAGATCAGAGTTTCTAGCCATTAAAGTACTACTAGATGATTTTATTTTATTTTTTTTATGTGGAACTCCAAAATTCATTATGCCATCATCATCATCATCATCATCATCATCATCATTATTATTATTATTGATTTTCTAATCAACAATTATGAATATACTTTATTTTCTAAAGTATATCTCTCAGTTCAGAGGAGCAACATCCATTACGAGAATCCATCAACAAAAAAAATGAAAAAAATTGAGGCAATAACAATAACATGTCTTTAATGTTATAAATTGATTTCAGTCTTCTTCAAGTGAGTTTGGATTGATGGTGAAAGATCCAGAATTACGGTGATACCGTGAAAACTAGAAACAACTCTATTATTTTTCCTCCAACTTGGAAAATATGAATTGATTTTGGCAAAAGTGAAGCCAAACCAAACATGATCATATCTTAATTGCTTTTACCTTCTAGCTAGTGGAAAGGGAGCAGTACTGTTACATTAGTGGCTTTCCTTTCTCCTTCATATCAAAGATAATAAGTTGTGTGTTTGCATGCTATTAAAATCACATGTTGAAAGGAAATATTAACCTTAATATTTAGATTTCTACATCATGGTTAAACATTTCATGTTACAGCTCAAATCTGTATAAAGTATTCTCCCCTTGACTGAAAAAATTGGCCAGGGATTGTTAATTTCGTTCACAAAATCTGCTCAAAGATGATTCCATATACTAATAGTGGTCAGAAGTTTACATTAAGATCAATTTCACAGCTCATGCACACGTTCTAATGTAAATTTCATGACTGAAATGAATTTGGACAACGATTCAAAATCAATTTTTATCAAAACCAATCCTATCAAAATCTAAAACAAACAGGAACAAAATACAAAATGGGATCCTTAAAAAAGGATGCTTCCTGCTCACAATCCAAACTAGTGTCCTTAATACAGACAAATTCTTCAGTTCAGGTTCTGCAATCTCCACTGATTCTCATCATTTCCTTTTCTATAGTCACTATGGGAAGCATATATCTGGAAGTTCTGTTCTTGTAAGGAAAGACAGCCATGCAAAGTGGCATTCATAGGACATAAAGTATTCAGCCAGAACTGCTCTTATATCAGGGCCAAGGTACTGTTTAAGCTACTATAAATCTCTAATAATATATTTCATTGCTCCTAGCCGCTTCTGAATTTTTAAGAATTTCAAACTGATGAGATACACAAGGCAAAGTTCACATGGTCCTACAATGATGTAACTTACTGCACCTTTCTTATCATAATGAAATATCTAAATTAAGTAGCAAGTGAGCATTTTCATAGTCATTAATTCAATAATGGTAATCTCAATGTCCTGTGTAATTTAAATATTTTTTTGTAAACCATATGCAGGCACAATTATACTGTTGCATAATGTGCACAGCCTATGTCAGCTTGTTTGACAGATTGTATCAGACTTTTGTATCCTAAAATGCTAAATAAATAAATGAAGCTTTGAATGGCTTAAATTTACATATCTACTTGCTTGTTTCTTCTTTTGAATAATGATTTAGGTAAGGTTCTATTAAGTGATATTTTTTAATTAGGTATATTAAGTACTTGGCCATGCATATTTTGATTGGACAAAAGGGGTAGCTTTTTACTAGAATTCCATATAATGTTGATTTTTAATCATGTTTGGTGAAGATTTGCTTGAAGATCTTTATTAGATAAGAAAATGAGTCCTGATGCTGACTACATATTGAACAATTGACCTGATTTACATACCAGCACAGCATGTTATGAACAGCAACAAACCATTTTTAGTAACGGCATGTCTATAAGACTTGACACTGCTTTAAGAACACCCAAGTAAATTAGCTACAAATAACTAAATAAGAAAGTTCATCTCAATATAATTATTCAAAATTCATGAAAAAAAATTGTTTACACTTGTCAATTTTGGATAGGAAATGGATAATTGTTATGCATACATAATTTGTATATGTAAATCACATAGCAATTATCCAATTTCTTCTCTTTTAACGCTTTTTTAGAGTTAAAAAGTTAGGAATTTAGCTCATGTTGAGTTTTATCCAATGGATGCTAAATTTAGTAAATTTAACAATGTTTTGGTTCTATTTTTTGTAGAAAGTGACACAGCAGGAGGTTGGAAGATGTCAAAGAACTGGAGCAATGCGCTCAGTGCAACAGTGTCCGCTCAGTGTAAGGAGTCAATTTGGAGGCCAGTTATAACGTGCATGCGTGCTAAGCGCACATTTGGCGGCTTAGCACGCGATCACTTAAGCCAGTTGCGCTCACATGCATGCAGGCTTAGCGCACACATGCAAGCTTAGTGCTCACATGCATGTAGGTTTAGTGCGCACATACAAGGTTAGGCACAGTCATTATCGAAAAACATGATTGTGCAGCGTTTTGAAGATAAAAAGAGGAGAAACACAGTGCAAAAAGGAGAGACGGATAGAACAAGAGTTAGGACACGAGAGAAGAGAGAAAACTCACTCACTTAGGGACCCCTTCCTCCATTTTCTTCCATTCCTCTTGTTCCCTTTTTATTCTTGAAAGACTAATTTGGTGATTAAAAATCTTTTAAGGATTACTGTAGTGCTATGCTAATCTTTAGACAACCACTTTAGGGGTTTACTTCATATTTTGATTATACCGGTATCAAGATTGCAGTTGCAAAAATAATGACTATGGAAAAGGTAACAAATGGTAAACAAGTAAATCTGACACTACACTTTAACTCAATCTTAACATTCAAATTTATGAGTTTTCTCCTCACATATATGATATTCAACTTTTTTATTTCTATTTGATGTGAAACTTCACCTCACTTGTATTCTAACAATTATGATAAGAAAGATGCAATTAGCATGCATCAGTGCAAAATACATGTGAACTATATGCCTTACCTATCTTATAATGATGAAATTCCTAAAACAACGCTTGCCATGTAGTAGCACTACATGAAAAGGAACTATGGTGAGTCGGTGACATTCACGAGCCCTTCATACACACTACTTGTGCTTCTAAGTTGTAACATGATAATACCTCCCACTCCCATCTAATGACTATTAAGAACTAAATCCCTACCCTACCACTACATTGACAAGATATATTAAGCGTGGAAATAGTCTTTGGCTTGATGAAGGAATCTCCACATAGATGAAAGAACCTTTACTATTGTCATCAGAGGATTGATGGCTTCTGGTTTCTAAGTTCTCTCTTGAACTAGTATTTTGAGCATTTTTCTGATTTTACAATGAGCAATTCCTTCTGATTTCTGATTTTACAATGAGCAATTCCTTCTGAGCCTGCAGAATACATTACTTGCAGCATGGTATTATCAATAGTATGATAAAATGAAAATCAGTTCAAATAAAGCATCTGCCTACTTGGTCAAGAAAGGAATCTTCATTTTTCTAATGCAGTTGCTTGATTTTCTCACCTCTACATGCGATGCTGCATTGTTTGAAACATTCCTCAGTCTCAGATCTCATCAGTCTTTTGTGATGTGAAGTTTTCTGGTCTTGGATGAGACTGATTCATCCATCTCCTCTGAGTGGAAGGAGAACTAGAAATTTCAGTATAATTGATCTCCAAAGGTTTATTTGCAGTTGAGTCACAAGAGGATGGCTCCATTCCCCAGAAATCATTCGAAGTATACTCTCCATTATCTCTTGGTTTGCTTCATGGTTAGTAGACAGAAGACATATGCTATCATGAAAAGCACCATGTGATGATTCAAACCTTTTTGATGAATGGTATTCATCTAAATTAGGATATTCATTACACATTATTGAAACATCAACAATATTATCATCCTGTGATAATTTCAGAAGAAAACAAATAGATGAATTCAATTCTTGAGGTGCTCAAAATTAAGAAAAAATATCACAAACCCAAGAAAAGAGTAGTTTTGAAGTCCTAAGTTTATTTTAGGGAAGAGATGCAAGGAAGGGTAAAAATTGGTACAGAAATAGATTGCTTTATCTACCTTTACTTTCCTATCCCAAATTTTCCCTTTGACCAAGCATTCACTTAGTAATGTTCCATGAATTCATCATGACTCACTACAAAGCATCAAAACCAACTCAAACCAGACGTTTCACTTAAGTGCCCTTTCAGAATATATAGTAGAAAATCACTAAACATTGAAAAAAATGTAGCAAAATTTGCATCACCACAATGCACATTGCAATTTTAACTTAATAAACCAATAGGACAGTTCAGAAACAAATGGAGATCCGATCCCCAATATTATTTGGACTTTGGACAATATTTCTTTACCAGTTCAGAGACTACTTCGGCATCTGTATCACTGCTCTCACAATATATCCTTCTCAATGACTCTGATTAGGTGGAACTATTGACAAAAGCATGCATACTTTCTTCATTGATAACTAAATTCCCATCAACTAAAATTGAATTCAGGAACTCATCTTCCTCCTTAGTGTCAAATGGAGTCTGCATATCGTTGTTTTCATTTCTAAAATAGGCATTGTTAAATGGGTAGTTTGTAAAGGATGGTTCTTCCTGCTCAATACCAGTGGGAGACTGTTGTATTGGGGAGAAGTATTTCTCTGCATGATGCATTCCCTGAAAGGTTGTTTTTTCCATTCCTGTAAAATTACCTCCCTAAAAAAAAAAAAAATACACACATAATCAAGAATTAGTTGTTAGCATGTTTTACATGTCAGAGTGTAAATATGTACATGAAGGATGTTTCAGCTTACAGATGGAATTCCTTCTGTTGTTGCTTGATTTTAATTTTAATAGTCAGAAACCATGCTTCTACTGGGCTCCCCTTCATCACAGGTCGGTGCATCAGTCCCCCCATTCAATTGTTTCCCAGGTTTCTTCATCAAGCGACATAAAACAGAAGTCCTCTGAAAAAAATTTACTATAATCAGCATTTATTTGATACAATTCTCACAGAACAAAAGCCAAGACAAATCAGAAACTAATTTTCTGAACAGTTCTATTCACAGCAAAACTAATGTTCATTTTTTTCAAAAGAGTTATACAGGAGAAATTGCTAGCCATGGATGAAAACTGATGATGAATTTTAAGTGCTTAGATGAAAGATTTATTTAAACACTTACCCAATAAGTCGTATGAGAACTTATCGATAAGCTTTATGCAGGTCCTTATCAGAATAATATAAAACTAAAAAAACTGTTTTGATAAGCTTTCCAAGTAAAAATTATTTAAATAAGCTAAAAAAAGGTTCATAACTCACTTTTATAAGCCCAAATAAGCTCTTCCATGCCCCCTTTGTCATCAAGCAAGACCGAGTGGAAAAATTGGGCCATAAATAGTTTGACAAAAAACACATGGGATTCACACAAGGGATCCAATAACAATAACCTTCTAAAGTCAGGATAGGAAATAAGGAATCTCATCCACTAAGATACTTTTTTTTCATGTGTGGATAAGAAGAATAAATATTCACCATTAAATTTTATCATAAATTGTCGATTAAATGTACAAATCATGTAAGATTTTTAAAAGCCATGACTGTTTTAAGTAGTTGCTTGAAATTAAATCTTGACCATGTATAGCCTAGAGTTATACTTTTCAATTCTAATATAAAAATGGCCCTCTAATATCTAAGCTTAAAAAATACATACTATAGTACCAAAAAATTCTAGTCGACAAATTATTTCCAAGCAGTGTTAAAATTTGTTGAAAAAACAAACCAATTAACCTGGCTTTCATGAAAGGTAACAGCATGATATTCAAGAATAACCAAATTAGACTTGGCACCATGGGAAACACGGCCTTTATAGAAAACAAGAGTTTTCTTAGTCCCAATGACATTGTTGGTGTCCTTGCTCCTAATGTCACGGTCTTTTCCAGTGGGTTTCCAGAAGCCACACTTGGTAGTCCTGTTAACCCTCTTACTATTTGAATACTTGTAATCAACAGGACTGGAGAAAAACCATTCACGGTCTTTGAATCGCACAGCTGAATCTGCTAATAACACTATTTGAAACAAGAAAATAGTCAAACAACATTATAAAGGTAAGAGCAAGAAAAGTACTATTCATGAAGATACATGGAGTAGTGTTTAGTGTTTACAGATTACACATGGTACGTCGCAAGGTTTCACTTCACAAAGGTCAATGTCGGGGATGACGTGGACACGGGATCATCACCAAGCAACTTGTGTTTGAGGTAAAAGTTCACAAGCTCTTCTTCGGTTGGACGAAAACCATATGCTACAATATCATCCATTGATCTTGGTCAACAGTTAACTCACAGTGTTTGTAGTTTGCAACAAATTAAGATAGAAAGATGATGAATGATGAAGGATCAACTAACAAAGGAGAATGCGTGTTTTCAGTGTTTGTGTTGTGTTGTGTTGTGCTGTGGATTCGGTCCTCAATTTATAATGCAAGGCAGTGACTAACTTTACTCCTTAGCTAACAAGTTATCCTTGGAAAATACAAAAACAAAAACATAGGAAACTATGTTGTACGGTTAAGTTGATAGATATTTGTTGGCTTATCATGTCAATGGGTAAATTATCTATTTTACAATGTTTTGAAACTTACAAATGAAAAGTGAACATTCTGGAAGCTATAAAATCGATATCTCACTAGCTAGATAATTATAATTTACAGGTGAGAAATTCTAACCGTTGTTAGAGTAGAGTCTTTCCTCATTATTTTATATCAAGATTTGAGGCATAAATTCAAACTTTGTATGAAGTTCACAAACTCTAACTTAAATCATATGTATATTAATTATGATCGAATATGTTATAATCTTTGTACCTACATAATCATGTTCTCAGGCCTTTAAAATAAATCATGTTCTTAAGTAATTTTATAAAAAAATCAATACATGGAACTCTTTTTTATGTGACGTATGTGGGACGTTATTTATGTAGAAAAAAGAAAATGCATTCTTATTCTGAATCCAATTACAAAAAAAAGTTTTATAAAAAAGGAAAAGAAAAATTGAAAATATCTACATTTGTGACGTACTTGTATAAGGGCTACGATATATATATATATATATATATATATAATTTCTTATATATTATTAACGAAATTATGAAAAGAAAGCTAGGGAGTGTTTGGTAGACGAAAAAATTTTACTTTTGAAAATCAATTTTAATTTATTTTCCCACAAAAATATTCCCAAAGTGAATGACGTGAATCCAATCTTCTCAACTGAACAGAAAATTTTAGATACTTATATTATACATTTTCAGAAATCATGTTTCATGGGTATAAAAAGCTTATCTCCTACCAAACGCTGTCTTATTGTTTTATAATTTATAAATTGTCCTCTCCCCTTTTGATCACAGTTAATGTGTGTTTGCTTACCGCTTACCAGTTATAGTTCATGTAAACGTCCATTCAACGTGGAAGACACAATTTTTAGTTCTCAATTCCATGTGTTATCTTTTAACTATTTATGCAATGGATTAATGAAAGTGGGAGAAAAAAACCTTGTTAAGGGCTTCCATTAGCAAAAAACTATAATGATTGAATGCATTTTTCCTCAATAGTTTCAATGCGGAGTAGGCAATGCTTTTAATTAAACCCGTGTAGAATCGTCTTCCCCACAAAACTCACGGGTCATCTCATTCTATATGGATATAAGCAATCACGAGTCTGAATTACTAATGGTGTGATTGGATGTAAGCTTTTTTAAAAGCACTTCTAAAAAAAAGAAAAAATAAGATAAAAAAATGAAATGAGCTTTTACATAAGTTAAAATGAGTTTTCATTATCTTATTTGTAAATGTCATTTCATCTTTTAGAGAAACTATATTAATGAGCTTCTAAAGATTAATTAATTGAGAGCTTATTTTTGCTTATGAAAAAAGTCATGACATTTTTTCTTCTTATTTTTTTCTTTTAGAAATACTTCTAAAGAAACTTACCCAAACAAACCCTACAATTATTACTAATGCCTTTCAAACCTGTTAGAAAAATATAAACATAATATAAAGGACAACTAGTATATAAACTTATAAAGAAGGACAACTAGTATATAAACGTATAAAGAAGAGAAAAAGAAGAGATCGAGGAGCAAAAACTGACATTATATATTCTAGATTTGTAACTTAAATTTTGCACACTTTTGAACCTTTGTAGCAAGAGCTTAAAAAAAAACTAACGAGTCTCTAATCGGTTGAAATAAACAGCAAATTATGGTTAACTAGCTAAAACTAGGCATCATTAGCAAACAACTACAAGTTGTTTTTTCTGAACACAAATAAACTTTAAACAAACTTATAAGCAACCACAAAATCTGCAGAGATATCTAAATATTTTGATGACAGCAGGAAAAATCTCAACTGCCAACAAAATCAATCTATTTTTTTATAATAAAAAAAAAAAGTAAATGTACAGGTTCTGAGGTTAAAAAAAGTAAATTTCAAATGACGTCCCAAATCACGACGTCCGTTAACCATTTTTCACGTCAGCATATACACTAAAGAAATTAGTAGAGAAAGACGAAATTCACATAATTTGAAAAGTTAAAGAACTGATTTTATCAATTTGAAAGTTGAAGGACAAAGATTAAGTTTGACCGATAGTTCAAGTACTAAAAACATATTTTTTTCTTAATTTTAACCATCAATTTTGGTGCTATATTAAATTAAAATTATAAATAATTAAACATGTAAATGAACTAACATGAAATTATTTCAAGTTTTGAGTTTTAATTATGTGTGTAGTTATAGTTATATAACTTTACTCATTTTCCTACTCAAATGTCATTTCCTCATAAGTTTAACGTATGTGTCCTCGATCATGGCGTTCGAGGCATCATATCCTGATTCCAAGAATTTGTAATAGTTATCCACGCAGGAAACAAGAAAACGGAAAAAATGAGCAGTAGGATGGGTGTTTCCTTCTGGGAGGACAGTGTCATCTAGTGGAAGAATATTAATCAATGCACGTAGGACTAACTGCTCTTAACAAAGCTTTGTTTTTCTCATGATAAAATGAGCCACGTCCATTGGAGAGAAAGTTCATCGTTCTCTCTTTTTTTTTCAAATGAAGAGTATCTTGAGATTTCATATTTCAAGGAAGTCAAACGATACTCAATGCAATATACTTAAGAAGGTGACTAATCACCACTTGGTTTAATGTTCTTATGTTTTTTTTTTACTAATTATTACATTACTAATTGATGTTGCTATTTTGTGGGCATGATGGATGATAATTTACTTTTTTTATCGTAGGAAATATATCTTCGTACAAAATTAGCTTTCACCACATCCTAGTTTGTGTTGATAAAAAATATTGTTTGTATCATTGATGATGTATCATATGACACAAGTTTTGTCTTAAATTATGACCCTCGTTTGAAATTTAGGTTTGTTTACTAAGCTTGTACCATCACTACATCTTTATCCAAATAATTTATGATTTACCAAGAAACATAGAAACAACAAGAATAAGATGCTTATTTATTTATACCCGTTATACATTTGGGTCCAAATAATCCAATTGTAATAATTCATACATTTTTCTCTCCTAGTTGGCTTTTTTATTTGTTTAACTAGTCATTCTTGCATATCATTAAAATATGACCCTTGCATGAAATTCGGATTCCTTTACTAAGCTTGTACCATCACTACATCTTTGAATTCCTTTACCGAGTGAAAGAAAAACACTTCAACATCCAGTTCACTTTAATAAATGGGCACATCATGGAATACAGGTTCGACCGATCTTCCAACAGTTGCCAGGTTCTTCAAAGACTTTGTCCAAAAATACTTTCGCCAGGTCCGTTGAGCGTTACTACTCTTTCTATTGTCTATGTGAGTTCAGGGTTTAATTTTCACTTCAATTTGTTTGTGTTGTGTGAACCATAGAACTTGGGAAGAGGATAATATTGGGGGAAGCTAAGGGATGCGAGCGTATTGTGGTTAGATTGTGATAGGGAAGGAGAGAACATTGTGACTTGTGGACAAGTCAAAAGTTGTTGATGTGTGAGGATAAACATCCTTTTACAAGTCACTAACATTCAAGATATACATAAAAGTCTAATCAAACATACCACAATACTTAAGTTTTAAAATACAATAATGTCCTAAGTTTATTTTTAGAAAAAAAAACAATAATAAATTAATATAATACAAAATTATAACAATCAAGATTTGAAAAATTAATATAAATGAGTAAGTTATATTTATTTTTTATAAAAAAATTAATGACAATTGTTGGAATAATTTATCTATTTGAAATATTTATTAAATATGTATTTTTATTTATCTTTAAAATATTTTATATTTAAATTTATATTTAAAAAATTGGAAAGCAACAATTCTGAACTCTTCCAACTTTTTAAAATCTTTAAACGAGTAATTAGATTGATTCTCAATTAAATCGATTAATCTGATCTTGTTTTGACAATTATGTCATTGTTATACCTTCGAGTTTCTTTATCAAGAAGACAAACACTTTTAAGTTTTAATTAAGGATATATATATATATATATATATATATATATATATATATATATATAATTTTGTTACTGCATCACCATGAAACACTACGACTTGCTCCCCAAGTTATGTTGGTTGCCCCCACCAATTGAATTCATTGTCCTTTTCATTTACTTCTGACAAAATATCGAATATTGAGTCAATTTTTTTCTTTGGTTGCGTCTACAATTCCAAGTCATTGTATTTGTCCTTAAGGTCTATTTTTTAATGTTGGTTTGTTATAGTCTTGCTAATTTCTGTCCCAAAAAACATGGAAACTCATTCTATTAAAAGATAAGTAGACGACTATAAGATTTAAGTTTCTGTTATATTATCGTTAGGGTGAATTTTTTAATGGTAGTTTGTTATCGTTTTGCCTTCTCATCCATTTCAAAGTAGATAAAATGTGTGTGTGCATGTCCTGTTATAATTTCATGTTGAAAGAAAATACTAGCCTAAATATTAAGATTTGTATATTGTTGTTAGCATGTTTTTCATTATAAAGAGTTATGATATTCATAACCCCAATTTAGGGTGGATTTGGGTGAAAATTAGAGATACCAAGAAAACAATAGAAAGTAATGGATGCGAAAGGGATTGTAATAAAAACGAGAAAAGTGGAATGGAAAAGATAGTAGACGGATGAATAAAAATTTTCTTATTATAACTCAGATCTTCAAAAAAATTCCTCCCCTTGCCCATAAAAATTGGCCAGGGCTCATTAATATTGATAGTATAAAATCTACTCAAAGTAATTCCATATACAAAATTCAAAATGTGATCCTTAAGAAAGGGTCAGCTGGGTAAGATTAAGATAAAAGCATTACTCCAAAATGTAGTGATCTTCAAAGTAACTTTTGGATTTGGTGTACGCATAATATGATGGGTGGCCCGTTAATGGATGGATTTAGGTTAGACTACTATATTAAAATGTAGATTTGAATTTAACTCAAATCCCAAAACTAACTCACATAGAATGAAGACTGTTCTCCATTTATATACTTTGATTTGACAGTATCTTGAACTGATGTGTGACTTAGGTTAGTATGATTATTCCCAATATGCTCACTCTCCAAAAATTAATAAAATATAATATTCAACTGTAAAAATGATACAATACACTTAAGTCTCTTTTAGAAAGCATTCTTTGTCCACAAACAGCAAATAACTACACACTTCCTAATCACACATTCTACTATCATATACATATACATATATATATATATATATATATATATATATAGACTCTTAATACATAATTACCGGTGGTTATTTCCTAGATTTTAATTTCTATACAATTTTTTTAAATTGTTGACAAATAAAAATCATAATAAAATGACTTTAAGATAATGCTTATATAAGTCAATAAACTTATCATACATGTTTTAACATTGATTATTTTCATGCATAACTAACATCTTGCTTTCTAACACAGAATTATCTTTTTGTTAGGAAGAAAATATCTACCTACTGCAAATACCCTAGAAAACTACCATTAAAGAGCTAATAGAAGATAAATTGAACATCATATTTTCCATTCATAATGATTCAAAGCAACATTACCCTTTTAAAGACAAACTAAGACCTAGCATGAAGTGGACTACAAAGGAATGTCCAATATAGCTGGGCCATTTTAGGGAAATAACAACTTAAGCCAAATTAAATATAGTTTTTCAGCCTAAGAGGCATGTGAGTGGTATGCTTGGGCCAGCCTCCTATCACGTGTACTCCTAAATCCTAATACATAACTGCTAATAAATGTAGTATTTTCTATGCATAATTGTCATCATGCAGTTTCTAGCATAGAACAGTTTTCTGATAGCCTTGCTATTAGAGCATCAGTCATTTTTTATAACATTTACTTATAGTAATTAACTACCACCGATGGAGCTAACTAGGATCTTAGTTGCCATCATTTGAAGTTGTCCAGTCAGTTATGATATTAATTTTCCCATCTCCATGAAGTGGAAGGAGAACTAGAAATTTCAGTGCAACTAATCTCCAAAGGTTTGTTGGCAGTTGACTCACAAGAGGATGTTTCCACTCCCCAGAAGTCATCTCGAAACATGCTTTCCTTTGTTTCTTGTTTTGCTTCAGGATTAGAAGATGGAAAACATATGCCACCATGGACAACATCATGTGATGATTTAAGCCTTTTTGATGAATGGTATTCATCTGAATATGGATATTCCTGACACACTTTTGAAATATCCACAGTATAGCCATCCTGTAATGATTTCAAAAGAAAATAAACAAATGAATTCAACTCTTGAAGTGCTCACAATAAAGATAACTAATATCACAAACCCAAGAAAAGAGCAGTTTTGAAGTCCTAGGATCTATGTTGGGGAACCAATGCAAGGAAGGGTAAATATGGGTACACAAATGGATTGTTTTATATCAATTTCCTACCCTTTTCCCAACATTTCCCTTTATCCAATGATGCTCTAAGGTCTCAGTGATGTTCCATGAATCGATCATGAATCACAACAAAAAATCAAACCCAACTCAAACCAGACATTTCACTTCAGTGTCTTTTTAGAATCTATAGGAGAAAATCACTAAACGTTGCCAAAAAATGTGGCAAAATTCGCATCACATCAATGCACACTGCAATTTTAACCTTTAAAACCAATGCCAGTTCAGAAACAAATGGAGATACACTCCCCTATATTATTTGGATTTTGGACAACGGATCTTTACCAGTTTAGAGACAACTTCTGCATCTGTATCACTCAATGACTCTGATTGGGTGAAGCTATTGACAAAAGCATGCATACTTTCTTTATCGATAACAAAACTTGCATCAACTAAAATTGAGTTTAGGAATTCAACTTCCTCAGTAGTTTCAAATGAAGTTTGCACTTCCTCTGTAGTTTCAAATGAAGTTTGCATAGGATTGTTTTCATTTCTAAAATAGGCACTGTTAAATGGATAGCTTGGAAAAGATGCTTCTTCCTCAATACCAGTTCGACACTGTTGTATCGGGGAGAAGTATTTCTCTGCCTGAGGGGTTGCCTGAAGGATTGTTTCCATTCCAGTAAAAGTACTTCCCTGGAAAGAAAGAAAAAATATATGAAACAAGAATCAGTTCTCAGCATGTTTCACATGGCAGAGTGTAAAATATGTCCACGAAGGATGCTTCAGCTTACAGATGGAACTCCTTCTCCTGTTTCCTGATTTCCATAGACAGAAATCATGTGTCTACTGGGCTCCCCTTCATCACAGATGAGTGCATCAGTTCCACCTTCAGTTGTTTTCCCAGGTTTCTTCATCAAGCGACATAAAACAAAAGTCCTCTGCAAATTTTGGAAGATAATCCGCATTTATTTGATACAGTTTACAAAGATAAAAAGCCAAGACAAATCAGGCTAATGTATACAGAAGAAATTGACAGCCTTTGATAAAACTGATGAGCCCACCTAGACAAAAGATTTAATTAATCATTTATCGAATAAGTCGTATGAGAGTTTTATCCATGACCTCGTTGGAATAAACTGAAAAGATCTTGCTTTGATAAGTTTCCAATTCCAAGTAAAACTTACTAAACTGAAATAAGCAAAAAAGGGTTATAGAAAAGGTCATAAGTCAGTTTTATAAGCCCAAATATCCATGGCCCCTTTGTCATCAAGCAAGACCAAAATGGGATTGAAACAAAGGATTCAATAATAACAACCTTCTCAAGTCAGAAGAACAAACAACAGGATAGGAAACAACACCAAAGCCTAAAAACTAAAAAGTACATACTACAGTGACAAAATAAAAATCTAGTACAAAGATAATTTCCAAAAAGTGTTAAAGTTTCTTGAACAAAACAAACCAACCTCGCTCTCATGAAAGGTAACAGCATGATATTCGTGAATAACCCAGATGGACTTGACACCACGGGAAACACGGCCTTTATAGACAAGAGTTTTCTTAGTCCCAATGAGAGTGTTGGTCTCAAAGGTCCTAACTTCACGGTCTTTCCCAGTGGGTTTCCAGAAGCCACACTTGGTTGTCCTGTTAAACCTTTTACTTTTAGAATACTTGAAATCAACAGGACTGAAGAAAAACCAATCTGGGTCACCAAATCGTATAGCTGATGATGATTTTGCTAACATCACTATTTTGAACACAAGGAAAGAATCAAACAACAGTGGAAGTAAAGATAAAAGAAAGAAAAAGGACAAAGGGGGGTTTAGATTACCTGGTACATCCCAAGGCTCCACATCGCAAAGATCAATGACAGGGATGACGTGGGCACGGGGATCATCGGCGAGCAACATGTGTTTGAGGTAAAAGTCCACAAGCTCTTCTTCTGTTGGACGAAAACCAAGTCCTACAATATCATCATCCATTGGTTTTGGCGAAACACTAAACTCGGTGTGTTTGTAGTTTTCTAACAAAGAATAAAAGAAGGGAAGGGGAGATGAAGAAGCAGCAACTAACAAAGGAAAAAGTGCGTCTTTTCAGTGTTTGTGTTCGTCTTCTGGATTCGCTCTTCATATTTATATTGCCAAGACATTGACTACTTAGCAAACAAGGTATCGTTGGAAAAATACAAAAACAAAAATATATAGGAATTCTTCTTGTTCTGTTCTGCATAACCGTGTTTTGTTTTGTTTTTATAAAAGATACTTTAAATATATTTTTAGTGTTTTAAATAATGAAGAAAATATTATTTAAAATATTACAAAAACAAAAACAAAATAAACATAATTTGTAATAATTAATTTTTTTATAAAGATGAAAAGTAAAAAAAAATTGTGAATACTAAAAAGATATTTAAGAAAAAATAATTGAATACATCTCTTAGGATTTAACTATTGATACAATAAAATAATTAGTTATAAGTTATTAAAATTTAAATTCTAATTATAAATAAATTAGTTAATAATTTAAAATTGATTATTCCCTTATAATATATATATATATATATATTACACTCACAGTTAAATTTAAATTTGAATACAATCCTAATAATTTCATCTTTCACTGCTTACAATATTATTAGTTACTAGTTCAAGACTGTCCGCTATCCATAATTTCAACTAAGATGACATGCATTTAAATTTTTCAATTTAAAAAATTAAATTAGTAACATTTCATTGCTAGGGATAGTAATAATCATGTACTACCTACTAGTATTAATTTCTCCTCAAATTGACGCTTAGTATAAATTTTACTCGCAAAAAAGTATGGAATTATACAAGTTAGTCTTTAAATGTGTCCCTTTCATTTATAACTAATAATTAAGCATTTTAAGTTTTTTCATTAACGATATTTGTAAATATATATGTCAAACTACGACGAAATTGGAATAGAATTTCCATTTTAATGTACTTATACTATCCTTATTTCATAATTACATCATTTGTATTAAGAATGTTTTTTTAACAGATTTAAGAATACTGTTGTTCATATAACAAATTGCACAATGATTAACTTTTATGATAATGAGAAAAGAGAAAAGTATGGAACGGGATGAGTGATATAATGAAAAGAAATTAATATGTATAAATTACTATGTAAATAATTCAACTCTTACTAATGTTAGCATTTTACTTTTACAAATGCAATACTTGACTTGTTTTACGAACTATTTCTAGAGTAGGAAATGCTTTCAGCAGTAGGCATGTTTTCAAATAATGAAGTTTTGTACTTATATACCGCGTAAGAATAAGAATCTTCTTCTTTACAACCCACCAGTCACCTTCTATGAAATGGGCAAGAATTTATTTAACATTTTTTCTCATTCTATATGGATGTAAGTTGTTATGAGTCTCTATATTAATGCCTGTCAAGTTTCAAAATAACCTATTTAATTTGAAATATATAAAGAGGCAGTAATTTGATTTGTGGTTTATTATTTTAGTCTTGTTCCCCAAGTTTCTTCCTTGTCCTACCATTTTCAATTTCTTGCTCTTTCAATGGAAAAAATAAAATAAAAGAATATTGTTTAATCAATTTATATGCATCTTTTGGAGGTTTGTTATGCTCCCTGCTACTAAGCACATGATTTGATTACAAAGTTTGATATCCTATTCAAGACGTTTTAGGGCCTGTTTGAATGTTAGTTTCTCTAGAAGCACTTCTAGAAGAGAAAAGTAAGGAGAAAAAAATAAAATAAGCTTTTTCATAAGTAAAAATAAGCTCTTCATTAGTTAATTTGTAGATGTCATCTTATCTTTTAGAGAAGCTACATTAGTGAGCTTCTACAAATTAGCTAATGGAGAACTTATTTTTACTTATGAAGAAACTCATCTCATCTTTTTGCTCTTATTTTCTTCTTCTAGAAGTACTTCTAAATAAGCTTATCCAAACAGGGTATAGTCATGACTTCCAAGTAGTAACTGCCACTTCTGTCTTGTAGTACCAATGAACTCAACAGTTTCATGTTAGCTGCTCAATTATTCTTTTCTCTCCTTCACTTTTTGGGCCGTGCGAATGGGTGCAGGGTGACTCACAATACGCGTAAAAAAATGGCTTTTTATTTTCTGAGTTTGAGAAGATAAAGAAAGAAAATAGATAAGTTGTCACAATAAGACTACATGGAAAAAAATAGTCTAAAAAAAATTAAACATTAAATTCTTCAATATTAGTATTTTTCATTAATTTGAATTACCATTTTCAAGAATCAATTTAAATTAGCTGAGTATAAATAGATTGAACACAATCAAGAAATCTACTAATACAATCCAACCAAATTATATTTTTGTGGATTGCATTAATTTATTGGATTGGATGATATTTAGTTTAATGAATTCAATTAAAATTTAATTGGATAACAGGATTAAAATTTTAGACTCAACCAAAACTCAATTGAACCTGCATATAATTAAATTATTAATATAGAAATCATAAACTAAGCACACCTCATTTTTAAGGTAATATATTATTTATCTTGAGGTAATATATTATTTTGCATTTTATCTTTATATGTTTATTTTAAGGTAAAATATTGTTTTATGAATAATACTATAAGTATATATTTATAATTTATTTTTATCAAAAAAAATATCCTTACTGTTTTTTATTTAAAATTTTTTTAAAAAAATTCAAAACTTAAAGAGGTGATAATTTTTTAATAATATAATCTGATACAAGTCTAATCCAATCCAATTAAAGTTGAATTGGATTGGAAAAAAATTAACTCAATTCAATCCAACTTGATTAAATTTAATTAGATTATATTGAAAAATTGACGAAACTCAATCAACAACAACATGATCACTTATACCTTATAAATTACTTTACTAGTGATTATTTGAAGAATCAAATTGATATATGATTCACTTTTTCGGGGGCTAATTATGTATTAAAAATTAAATGAAAATTCCTAAAAATTATGGCATCTCATTTTATAATCTTGAAAATTTAAATAATTAATTTTATTTTTTTTATCTCCAAATACCAATTTGAACCTCTACTCTTAAAAAATTTTTAAAAAAAAGAATAGCAAAATGAGGAAAATAATAGAGACGTTATAATAAAGAGAAAAGAAGAGTTGATTTAATTTGAGAAATATATTTATTTCATTTATAAAGTGAAAGAAAAATGTTTTTTTTGTAACTTTCACATTGATAAAAGAATTTTTTTAAAAAATCAGTATATAATAACGTGTATGAGTTTGCATGCTATTAAAGTTGTGTATGCCGTGATGAAAGGAAATATTAACCTGAATTTTGGTCACAGTAAATCTGCTCAGGGTTGATTCCATATACTAACATTGGCTCTCCTTGGTTTACATTGAGCATCAATTTCGCAGTTCATGTACATGTTCTAAATATAAAATTTGTGATTGAAGTTAATTTGGAGTCACGTTCAATAATTCAAAACCAATTCTACCAAAATCAAAAAACAAACAGGTAAAATACAAAAATGGGGTCCTTAAAAACGGATGCTTCCTGCTCACACTCCAAACTAGTGTCTTTCGTACAAACATGAGTTTTTCAGTTTAGGCTCTGCACTCTAATCAGTAATCAGTACAGAAAGCATATATCTTGGAGTTGGAAGGTTTCTCTTTATCTAAGAATGCAATGCAAAGTGTAAGATTTAAAATATAAAAAAAATACTAACTAGAGTCCTATAAGAGGGTCGAGATATTGTAAGGTTGCTGGAGAATCCGCTTCCAGAATTTTGTAATGATGAGATACACAAGACAAAATTCACATGGTCTTACAATGATGCAACTTTATGTATCTTATCATAATGAAATATCTAAAGCAGCAAGTGGTAGCTTTTTGAGAGTCATTAATGTTTAATAGACACTTATTGTGTTATTAAACACCTAGAAAGAGAATAAAAAAAAAGAGAAAAAAAAATGTATGTATAATAGAGTTTATGATGTGATAGAAAGAGAGAAATAAAGATAAAGAATGTTTAAAACAAATATTAATTTGTATCGTTATTTTATGAAAAATGTTTGATAGACACCTATTTAGTTATCTAACACCTAAAAGGAGAGAGAAATGTAAGATAAAGATAATATATATATATATATATATATATATATTAATTAATGAAATGTTTAAAATAAAAGATAATGAGTATATTACTCTCAATATATTAAAGAATGTATGATTAAATTTGAAGCCTTTTACCCTTAGTAGACACTGTTTCTGTTGCATGGTGTGACAGGCTGATAGCCTACATCCACATGTTAGACAGATTGTATCAGCCTTTTGTATCCTAAAATGCTGAATAAATGAATGAAGCTTTGGATGACTTAAATTTCCATATCTACTTGGCATTTCCTTCTTTTAGGTTCTACCAAGTGATATTTTTAATTAGGCATATTAAGAAATTGGCCCTGCATATTTTGAACGGACAAAAGATTATCACTTTACTAGAATTCAGCTAATGTTCATTCTTAATCATTTTTTTCTGAAGATTTGCTTACAGGTCTTTATTGGATAAGAAAATGAGTTCTGATGCTGACTACATATGGAACAACTGACCTGAAACGCATACCAGCATGTTTTTAACAGCATCAAAACATTTTCAGTAGAGGCCATCATAGGCATATTAAGATACAACTTTTAAGAACCACCAAACAGATTAGCTATAAATAAGGTAGTTCATTTCGATAGAGATGTTCAAAATTCATGAAACAAAATACATTTGTTTAGCCTTTTTTTCAGAAGAAATTTGTTTAGCGTTAAGGTTTATGTTATCACAAATTTAAGGAGTAAACCCTTAAATTGGTCTTCCAAATATTAGTGTCACCAGTGGAGACACAAAAACACAAATTTGGTAACTACTTTGTATCCTTCAAAGACTAATTTGGTGACAAAACAATCTTTGAAGGACAACTATATTGCCAATCTTTAGACAACCACTTCAGGGTATACTCCATATTTTAATTATACAGGTATCAAGATTGCAATAGCAAAATTAATGATAATGGAAAAGGCAACAAATAGTAAGCAGAGATATTTCATTAAGAAAGATGCAATGAAGATGCATCAGTGTAAAATACATGTGAACTATACACCTTACCTATCTTATAATAATAAGCTTGCCATGAAGCAGAAGCAGACGCTGAAATACATGAAAAGGAACCATGGTAACCCTCACCAGCCTTTGGTACACACTACCTCGCTTCTAAGTTCTAACATGATAATACATCCCAACTAATGACTATTAACAACAAAGTCCCTATGACAACATTGACAAGATACACCGAACGTGGAAATAGGCTTTGGTTTGAAGTCGTCTCCATGTAAAAGAAAGAACCATTGTTGTTGACATCAGAGGATTGTTGGCTTTTATTTTTGAAGTTCCCTCTTGAACTAGTGTTTTGAGCATTTTTCTGATCTTTTTCTGATTTCACAGTGAGCAATTCTTTCCGAACCTGCAGAAATACATCACATGCAGCACAGTATTATCAATAGTATGTTAAAATGAAAATCACTTCAAATGAACCATCTGCCTACTTGGTTAAGAAACAAATTTTAATTTTCCTAACACAGCTGCTTGGTTTTCTCACCTCTACATGGGAGACTGCATTATTTGAAACTTTCTTTTGTGTTTGAGGTCTTCCTGCAACAGTTCTTTGTAATATGAAGTTGTCTGGTCTTAGATGACACTGATTTTTCAATCTTGTTGGAGTGGAAGGAGAACTAGAAATTTCAATAGCTTCATCTGTAATTGAGTCAGAAGAGGATGTGTCCGCAGCCCAAAAATCATCTGGAATGATACTCTCCTTTTTCTCTTTGTTTGCTTTATGGTTAGAAGCTAGACGAATTGGGCCACCACGGACATCATGTGATGATTGAAACATTTTCGATGCGGGGTATTCACCAGCACTAATGTGTTCATTCTGTAGTAATGTCAGAAAAGCGACGAAGTCAATTCTTAAAGTGCTCCAATATTTATAATAAAAAAAAAAAAAAAAAGTCACAAACCCAAGAGAAGAGTACTTCTGGTGTCTTAAGGTATATGTTGGGGAAGAGATGAAAGGAAAGCTAAAAATGGAGAACAAAAATAGATTGCTTTATCTCCATTTCCTTGTTCCCGTTCCAAACTATTCCCCTCACCCAACCATGCACTAAAGTCTAAATAATGTGCCAAGCATTGGTCATCATGACTCACAACAGAACTTCAGAACCAACTCAAACTAAACATTTAATTATTTTCATAATCTATAGGAGAAAAACACCAAGGGCCTGTTTACTTCTATTTTCATTTCCTGTTTTCACTTTTAGAATATTTGTACAGGAAACATTGAACACAATTTTTTTTATTGTTTTCTCTATTTCCTGTACAAATCTTTGGAAACAGATTGAAAACAAGATGACAATTTTGTAATTAAAAAATTAAAAACAAAATATAAAACTAAACTAAACAGGTCTAAACACTGTTTAAATGTGGGAAAACTCACATCACCATAATGCACACGATGTTAACCTACAGAACCAACTAATAGTTCATAAACAAATAGAGATACACTCCTCAATATCATTCAGATTTTTGACAATATATCTTTACCAGATTAGAGATAACTTCAGCATCTATTTCACTGCTTTCATTGTATACCCTTCTCACTGACTTTGGTCGGGTGGAACTATTGACAAAACAGTGTCTTCTTTCTTCATTGATAACAAATTCTTCATCATCAACCCAAAATGAATTTACCAACTCATCTTCGTCGTCGGTAACTTCAAGTGAAGTTAGCATATTGATGCTTTCGCTTCCAAAGTGGGCATTGAACAATGGAGAGTTTGCGAAAAAATCTTCCAGCTCAATGCCAGTTTGAGACTGTTGTACTGGGGGGGAGAATTTCTCGGCCCGATCCGCTTCCTGAAAGATTTCTTCCATATCTACTTCGGGAATAATATGTACCTGAAAAAAAAATTAAAAAAACAAATATCAGTTTCGGCATGTTTTCGCATGGCAGAGTGTAAATATGTCCATGAAGGATGCAATCCCTTCTGCTCTTGCCTGATTTCCATTGTCAGAGAACAATTGTATACTTGGCTCCCCTTCATCAAAGGTTGATGCCTTATTCCCCCCTTCATTTTTTTTCTCAGGTTTCTTCGTCAAGCGGCATAAAACAAAAGCCCTCTGCAAAACTTGGAGATAATCAGCATTTAAAATCAGAAATTTATTTCCTGAAAAGTTCTATTCACAGCAAAACTAAAAATGAACGACTTGGTAGGGCATGCAGCAAAACAGCCTTAATTTTCTCCAAAAGAGTTATACAGCAGAAATTAATTGGCAGTCTTTGATGCTGATGATAAATTTTGACCACATTTACATAAAAGATTCAATTAAACACTCATCCAGTAAGTAATGAGAGAGCTCACCCATAAGCATTATCTAGGAGCTCATTAGCATGAAATAAAAAGATCATATTTTGATAAGCTTCCCCATGAAGCTTATTGAAATAAACTCTCCCAAATGCCCCCTTTGTCATCATCAACCAAGGCCAAATTGACAAAATTGGGTCATGAATAGAGACTGATAATATAAAAAACATGGGATTCAAATTTCAACAAAGGATCCAATAACCTTCTAATGTCAGAACAGCCAATAGGATAGGAAATAATATCAAAGCCTAAAAAGTCCCTACTATAGTGATAAAATCTATTAGAAAGACAATTTCCAACAACAACAAATTCTTATCCTACCAGATGAGGTGGGCTACATGGATCACACGACGTTATTCAGCTGTAAAGTTTCATGAACATAATTTCAGTTAAAATTTCTTGAGAAAGAATAAACAACCTGGCTTTCGTGGGAGGTAACAGCATGGTATTCATGAATAACCCAGTTGGTGTTGACACCATGGGGAACACGGCCTTCGTGGAAAACAAGGGTCTTCTTAGTCCCAATGACATTGTTGGTGCCCGGTATCTTAACGTTCCGGTCTTTCCCAGTGGTTTTCCAGAAGCCACGCTTGGTTGTCCTGTTATACCTTTTACTCTTCAAGTACTTGTAATCCACAGGACTGAAAAAAAACCATTCTGGGTCATCGGATTTGATCACTGATCTTCCTGATACCACAATTTGAAACGAGTCAAAACAACAGTGAAGTGGTTTTGATGATAAAGGGTGTGCTTTTAGTGTTTAATGTTTAATGTTTAGTGTTTGCATTACCTGGTACATCCCAAGGTTCCACTTTGCAAAGGTCGATCTCAGGGATGATGTGGACAGGGAAATCATCGGCCAGAAGCTTGTGTTTGAGGTAATAGTCGACAAGCTCTACATCGGTGGGACGGAATCTGAATCCTACAGGCATGCGATCACATATGGAAATTATGTTGTTCTCCATTGTTTCTTGTTCAACAGTTAACTGTGTTGTTGTGTTTGTTGTTTGCAAGGGAGAGAGAGAGAGAGAGAGAGAGAGAGAGAAGAAAGGGAAAGGAAGAAGATGCAGTAGAAGGTGCCAAGCCAAAGACAGTAAAGAAAGGAATGAAGTTTAAGTTATGTTGTGTTGGGGGTTCAGTCTTCAATCAATATTTGTAATTGAAAGCCATTGACTGACTTTGTTCTCCTTTTGGCTTAGCTCATATTTGAAAATTTTAAAATGTGGTGAAAATTAAAAATATACAATAAATATATTTGAAAATATAAGAGAAATGTATGCAAAGGAATTTCTATGGAACCACAACAAATTAGTCTTTGATTAGTTATTTAAAAAAAATTACAACTATTTTAAATTAAAAAATCTTATTCAACATAAGATTAAAATTCTACATCCTAATCTATTTCACCCGATAAACCACGTTGATTTAATGATTCCAATAGAGTGATCATTACGTTCAAGAGAAGTAAAATTGTGATTCTGTCTCTTTAAAGTTTGCATTCACAACAACAAAAGGGTTTGATAAGAGTAGAAAAATGACAAGAACATTAAAAAGCATTATCATGCTCGTCTCCATTTGAATCTTGGCTAGTAGAGAAAGACTTGAACTTGAGTAGAGATTTGAGAGCCTCACTCGTCACACTGGCTGACATGAAATGATGATTTTATTTGAAGTTAAAGTGTGACTAGTAGTAATACTAACAATAACATCTAAAAGAGACAAAAAGTTTTATCTTTTTGCAGTACGATTATGCTTTTGGAAGAAAATCACAATTTTATGAGGAATTTTATAATGCCAGTAAAGGTTAATTTTGTATACACAAGATTAAATTTCTCTTGAGCATAATAACCACTATGTAGGAATTAGCGTGATTTACTGGGTGAAGGATCAAACTTCTAAACTTATGTATAATTAGATTTTTAATTTAAAATAGTTGTAATTTAAAAAAAAAACACAATACTTTAGTTAATCAACGACTAATTTGAAAAAAAAAAACAAAATTTTCTTTAATTAATGAGAAAATAAATGACATAATAATTTTATTGATTAAAAAAAACCATCAGCATCAAAACTCCCTAAAAAAATTAGGGTACCATAAAAACTCTCATGTGTACAATTAATTCAATTAATAACTAAACAAATACAAGTAATTTAAGTTGAGGGGAAAAGTAATTTAAAATATAGGAAAAAATTATATATCATATAAAAGAATAAAATACAAAAATGTTTTATCTTTAACAATTAAGGTTTAAATGTATAATTTTTAATTTTATTAACTTTTATATTTTATTATAATTTTTACGTTATTATTTCATTCTTATAAAATTGTAAATTTTTTGTATAGGTCTTTTTTTGTTGATAATTTTTTAGTTTAGTGTAA